>CM021102.1:816788959-816825934 GCA_007115665.2 Sequoiadendron giganteum
AGGGAGAGTGGGAGGGAGAGATGGAGGGATAGGGAGAGAGAGGGAGAGGGAGAGGGAGAGTGGGAGAGTGTGAGAGTGAGAGGGAGAGCGGGAGAGGGAGAGAGGGTTTAGAGTTGAGGGAGAGAGGGAGAGGGAGAGAGGGAGAGAGTGAGAGGGAGAGGGGAGAGTGAGAGAGTGAGAGAGTGAGAGGGAGAGTGATATGGAGAGGGAGAAAGGGAGAGAGCAAGAGAGAGAGAGAGAGAGAGAGAGAGAGAGAGAGAGAGAGAGAGAGAGAGAGGTAAGGAGATATAGATAGAGAGGAAGATGGAGATGGAGAGTCAGAATGAGGGTGAGAGAGGGGAGAGGGAGAGAGAGGGAGAGAGAGAGAGAGGAGGGAGAGTGAGGGATAGGGTGAGAGAGGAGAGGAGAGAGGGAGAGAGGGAGGGAGTGAGGCATAGGGAGATAGAGGAAGAGGGAGGGAGAGTGGGGGATTGAAGAGTGAGAGTGAGAGAGGGAGAGAGGGAGGGAGAGAGGAGAGGGAGGGAGAGGGAGAGATGAAAGTGATCCGTTCCTTCCTTCCTTCCATTCCTTCCTTCCTTCCATTCCATTCCTTCCATCCTTCCTTCCTTCCTTCCGTCCTTCCTTCCTTCCATCCGGGCTCCTTCCTTCCTTCCTTTTCTTCCATTCCTTCCATTCCGTCCATTCATTCCTTCCTTCCATTCCGGTCCGGTCAGATCCTTCCATCTTCCGCCATCCGTCCGCATCCGTTCCGCCCCGCATCCGGCATCCGTTTGCCATCCAGATCAGATCAGGGAGGGAGATGGGAGGAGGTGGGAGGGGAGAGAGAGGAAGGGATGGGAGAGAGGGAGAGAGAGGGAGGGAGAGGGGAGAGACTAAGAGGGGAGAGAGAGAGAGAGAGAGAGAGAGTAGTGGGAAGGAGAGAGGGAGAGTGGAAGATTGAGAGAGATAGATGAGTTATTGAGTGAGAGACTTGAGAGAGATAGAGGTGGAGAGAGAGGGAAATAGATAATATTTAAATGTTTTATATATTGGTAATATATATATATATTTAAATATTTATAGATTAACTAAAATATTGAAATAATATTTAAATATTATACATTTAATAACATATTATATATTAAATACATAATTCGGCAAGAGATTATCATAAATTGTATATTAAATATATTACATTATAAACTTTATTGGATATTATATATATTTAATTATAAACTTTAATTTATATTATATATATTAAATTATAAAGTTTATTGCATTTTTAAATCATATATTAAAGATTGTATACATTTTTTAAAACTCACATCTAAAACATATCATATATCGAATTCAAATCGGATATCGAATTTGAATCGGATATCTGATATGCTGACACAAAATTTTATGCCTAGGGATTAGGCTTCGGATTTGGTTCAAACTTTCCAATCCTAAAAAGTCAACACGTAAAACGTGTTTAACAACTTACCTTGCTATTCCAGACTTTGCCCATGTGGCTGACGACTTTTATTTTACCAAAAATTGATGAAATGAAAAGGGTTTGTAAAGGAGCTTCTCAACTTTCTACCAATATAAATTATATTTTACTAAAAATCTAATAAATAATTATTATTTATTTTTTATTAGAATTACAACTAAAGTCCTGATTGATAGTCTGATAGAAAAACATCTATAGCTTTCAAATAGTATCACATTTTTTGAATCCAAAATATGTGTCACATTCTATACCTGGCATACTATAAGATTAAAAAAAAAGGAATTTCATGAAGTTTTAACCAAGTTAAGGTGGTCAAACATATGAGTTTTTAAATTTTTTTAAAGTTGTAATAAAAAATTCATAATTAATTATTTATTTGAAATTTTTTTACAAAAACATATGCATCACATCCGGACATGATTCCTCTACTTATATCTAAAATCATATAAAAAATAATTATCATTTTATTATGGTTAGGGTGGTTAGACAAACACCTACTTCTTATTTTTTCCCTGAAATTTTAGTACTATTGCATTGAAATTTCAAATTTTCACCAAATAGATTTATTTTTTACAAAAATTAACCAATTAGTTTAGAAACTACATTCAATTTTCCAGAGATTCTATTCTTACATATTTTTAAAATAATATAGATAGCTTATTCAAATTTTTATGTGAAGTTTCCCAACTCTGAGTTTTTGAATTTTCATTGCCACTTAAGGGCCTGTTTCTTCCATGATGATCCTGCACATACCCATGTTATCTTTTATATTTAAGGAAATTTTTTATTTCTCTTAATAGATAGATTCTTGAACATTTACTTGAGGTTAAAGAATAAGAACATAATGATGGTCATGTTACAAGACCTCTTTCCTTCAACAAGATTCTTTAGCCAATCGAGCTAGGCCCTGTGACCCCTTAAGTTAATATTTTATTATTAAAAATTGTAATACATATATTAACACATATGTGTAAACACCAAATATCCATTAAAAATATTAAGAATCATTTATATCAAAAAATTGAATATTTGGTATATAATAGGAAATCAATTATCTTGTTATTCAAGTTATAACATCTTTTTATGATTGATTGATTTATATACATATCCAATACAACAACTTGAGGATATCATTAATAGTGATTAATAAGTAAATGAGATGATAGAAATAATTGTAATATTTTTAAGTTAATATTTTATTATTGAAACTTGTAATTCATTTATCAATATCAAGAATCATTTATATTAATCAAATATTCAAATGTCAACTTTCATGTCAAACTTATAAACACCACTACAATATAAATGAATCAAATATATAAACATGCCAATCTATAAAATATCTCAAAAATAAATTTTCATCTCAAACATAAACATGTCCATAAATAGATGCATAAATATGCATACATGTCAAATATAAACATATATGTCTATCCCAATTTTAAACAAGTCCATACATAGATGCATACATGTTCATACATAAAAATATAAACATAAATTTTTATATATATGTTGTAAAATATAGGCATAAATTTATATATATGTCAAACATAAATATTCATCTCTCAAACATGTAACTAGTTGGTTTGATTCTCAACATAGCTCCTAGTTGAATAATCCTCAAATTGATAATTTTTTTTGTGATAAATGAATAAAGCCCTAAAAAATAATTAAAGTATAATATACACACACATGTTTATTGTACATACATGCAAACGTGGGATATTTATGCATATGAATTTAATTTTTATAATTAACTTACCTATCCATTCGCATCAAGTGAAGCACACATGCGTGTTGCACTCTTCCCTGAAACTAGGAGTATCACTTACTACCTTGAGCTACACATGAATGTGAAAAAAATAGTTTTAAATATAATTTATTTATGTATGAAAAGCATATGTTTTAAACTTTATTCAATAAATTTAACTTAAAAATTACATAACTATGTCTATGTACTAGGAGCATGAATATTACCATCTCAAGTTTCAAAGAAGGAATCCATTAACTCATTTGAAGTTATCTCATCCAATAGATGGAGCAATGATGTGTGAAATATACTATGAAAGTGATATGGAATGTATCTTGGGTAAACCAAATGAGATACAAAATCCACACCCCTAAAACCTGATTAAATAAATAAGGTAATATAGATTGAGCCCATGGAGCAATAAAATGATTAATATTTTCTTGTATTTCTCTAGTATGTAAATCTTGTGGCTGAATAAAGGATATAGCTATATGATATGCATTAAAAATCTATGATTTTGTTGTTGGAATCTTTGAATCTAAAATTATTCTATACACATACAAACTAACAACTAAAAAATAGATCCCTAGTTGTGGTGATATCACTTAAATGTCCTCATCAAGTCCTTAGACAAAAGAAACTCGCCCTTTGAATCTAGCTGGATTATATGTAATCTGATCTATATCCTTTAGAGATGATATGTATACAAAATATAGGTATTTAAGTGAGTAGATGACCAAAATGGATGCCTCATCAAGTATTGTCCCATGCGATCTATATATTGTCTAAATATACATAATAATATGATCAATACTATTAATTACTTCTATTTGGGAAGAAATGACCACATGATGACCAATATCATAGAGGGACAAAGAGATTGCATGTGTCCTCTCACCAATTAGGCTCCTATAATTAGGAAGATATCAACTTGTATGACAATATGTATCCTTATTTTATATCATATTATGCCTCTAAGCCAAATGTAGAAGTAAATCTAAATAGTTGACGTGAACGGATAAATGACATTCAATGTACAACTATTATACGAAATATTATAAATTCAATCATTATTAGGATAATTACCATGGTAAGGAATAAATATGGATTTAATCAATAGTTCCATCTGAGGACATATGTACCTAGTCAGTTGATATTCCCTAACGCTAGTTGAGGGGGGATAGTGAAGGAAAAATATCTTTCAATAATTTATTTTGGAGAATTTTATTGGACTATTATTAATGAAATATTATTAGAAACCTTATCCTATATTTTGGAAAGAATTGTTGCTAATGTCTTACCTAAATAATCACTAAAACTTCATAATAAATGTCTAATGTGCATTAAATTGTCTAATATCTTCTTACTATTTTATCTATAAGCCCCACTAGTTTTGGGCCATCTATAAATAATCATAATCTATTTATCCCTATCTATATATTTCCAAAAATTGAATCCATATTTTTTCAAAAAAATAAATTATTTAAAATTTAAATTTTTATGTATATACATATATACTTGTCTTCAATTCTAGTTTTATTGAGTAATAATCTTTAGAGATGTACATATGATATGTGTTGAACAATATCAATCATGTACCAATAATTAATTGAAAGGAAAAATACATGAAATTGACATTAACACTTTTAATTATAAAAAACATGGGAATATAAAAGAGAAGGAACATAACATGATATAACCTATATTACTTATTTAAATATCCTTTAAAAGTAAAGACATAAATGGGAAAATAATATATAGATAACTAGTTCATGGTGCATCCTAGACTATCATATTTTTCACATATATAAATAAAATACACAGAAGACAAAAAAGAGCTAAAAGATTAATGAACAATAATTTCAACTCACAAGTTCAAAACTACAATGCAGTATCATTTAATAAAAAAATAATTCTATTTCATTATGAAATAGCTTTTTAGGCAAAAGACTAATAGTCTATATATTATATTAATAATAATAGTAAGTAATTACAAAAGTGTCCAAGAGGGCATAATTACAAAATTGACCAAGAGGGCCTAAGTAATTACAAAAGTGCCTGATCACCGAAATTCTGATCTAAGAAGCCCAACATGCCATAAACATATTATGGGTTTGACCAGCTTGAATTTAAATTAATATTTATAAACATATTGAAAACATAATTAAATTTACATTGAGTTTATGCAAGTAAAATTGGATACAAGTTTGACATTATATGATAGTTTCTAGAGGATAATATTCTCTCTTAAACTGCAAACTTCCCTTTGACTGACACTGATAATGCTACATAATTTTCCACATTGAAAGAGTTTTTTAGTAAATTATTTCAAATATGGTATTATATTAGTTCAAGATTTAATAAAATATATAGAAGATAAAAAAGTAGATAAATATTCTAGAGAAGAAGACATATAGAGAGAACTTAGAACCACCATCACCTTATTGATGCAACATGACCTGCTCATTAATCAATCTCTATTAACTTATTTTAGGTTAAGACATCTATTGTGATGGTTACAATGGTAGTTGTTTATTAAGTTAGGTTAATAATAAAATATTTAATTATCAACATAAATAATAAAACTACTTACACAAACATAATAGATATTTTATTTATAAAAATTCAAGGAACATAAAGTAGTTCCAAGAGTGTACATGAAATATATCATTCCATTCTTATGCAATATTTTTATATAAGGGTTCATATTGATTAGAATGTGGAATAATTATTGAAAAAAAATAGTATAATTATATGACTCTTCATCAAGATGCTTCTCACAATGATGGTATTTCTACCCATGGTTTCCAAAATATAATTGATTTGATTCCTAATTTATTATTTTCTACACTAACAATAAATACAATAAAGGATATGTTGTCTTATAGAATTGGGATATAATAGAAAATTCTTAGATTTAAATCAAGTGATAGTAGAACTGATTCAATCAACACAAAAGTAGGACACCATGGTTTGAGGCTATATGACTAATTTTAATATAAATATTTTGAAGAATCACCAAAAAGAGATTTATAAATTAGAAATTTGGGTTTGATATATAAATTTTAGGGTTTATAAACTAGAAATTAGGGTTTAAAATAAACATTTCTAATTTAGAAATTAGCATTTGAAATAAACATTTTAAAGTTTATAATTTATAAGGTAGGGTTTGAAATAGACATTTCAAGGTTTATCATTGAGAAAACATGGTTTTGAATATACATTTTAAGGTTTCAAATTTAGAACTTAGCATTTCACATTGACATTTTAGGGTTTCAAAAAAGAATTTGGGGTTTCAAAATAAACGTTTAGGGTTTCAAATTAATATTATATTGTTTCAAATTATATGTTTCAAGGTTTAAAATAAAATTTTAAGGGTTTATAAGTGATATTATAAGGCTAAAAAATAAACATTTTATGGTTCAATTTTTAGAAATTTGGTCGTAACACAAAAATTACCATATTGAATTTTTTTAATTGTGATTAAAGAGTCAAAATATCAATAAAAATCCACCTAGTTTGTTCAAAGACACCTACTCCAATAGGGATATCTCTATTGGTTTTATGTAGACCCATCCCCAGTAGTGTGCTTGTTGAAAATGACAGATCCCTATGCCTATGGAAAGCGAAATGAAAAAATGAAAAAATATTTTGTTATTGTATACTATTTTTTAACAACAAAATAATGAGTTTATTTGAAGTTTATGTTCATTTGAAGGTATTATTTTTATTTTTTCCAAATTAATAAAAAAAAAACCTTTGTTTGAACCTGTTTATTAAAAAACCTTCAAATTAATGAAGGTGATACCTACTTGTCACCCTCATCCAAATTAAAAAATCCAATGTCCTAGTGTTGGGACTCACAATTGTGGGTTTACCCACTAGTATAAACTTTACAATGATGAGGTAAAAACCATAAAAAGGGAAAATACCAAAGGAGATCATAGCTAAGTGAGAAAGAAAAAAGGAATGGATGAGACAACTTTTTGAAATTTAGAAGTTAATGTTTGAAGGTGAAAATTTTGAAATAAACCCTCTATCATCCACCAAATCCAAGAAAGAGATAGAGAAGGGAAAAAAATTAATGAAAGAAAAATCTTCATACATATAGGAAATCAATGCATAGAGGTGAAGGCATGCCATCTTTGACAAATGAATTTAATATTTAAATGAGTATTAAAAATTTAATTGTATCAGTAAATAGTGAAGTAATGAAAGATGATGCAATTCAAACTTAAAATAGGATGTTATACTAAAATATTGACCTATTAAAATAAATTAAATTTACCAAATTATGAAAATGACCAACATATAGATTATGAACCTAATACACATAATTGAAAAAATTTACCTAATGAGCCAAATTTACAATTGAAAATACCACCTAAAATTTTGTGTTAAAAATATATTTATATTCAAAATATATATGAAAATAATTTGAGTAAGACCCATGAATACTTGTAACATATTTAAGTTTATGTTAAAACTATTTAAGAAATATTTTATTTACATAATTTATTACTTATTTCTTAGTTTTATTTTCTTAGAAACATATTTGAGTTGTATTTTAGTTATAAACATGATATTTCAATAGTTTGTGACTTAAATTATAATGTATTCCTAGTATAAAACTATGTAGTTTCATTTATATCAATATTTTGGATCACACTATGTAATCAATCACTAGAAACATGATAGAAAACTATCTTTGATTTTTTGTATATAGGGTCATACCACTATAGAGTGCCTTGATGTAATTATTTTTTATTTTTATTTTCCAATTTTATTTTTTTATAAGGGGACAATGTTTGGGGGGTTGTGGGGAGTGAAATCTCAGCGATGGTGGTGTGACAGATTTGGAAAGAGTCGAATGCAAGGATTTTAAAAGGTAAGTGTGGAAATGAAAAAATGTATCCCTCTACATTTTCATGCTTGTTTAGGACTTTCTTGCTAATTTGAGCTTATTGCTGCCTTGATTTAGTGTTGTAACGTGTTTAACACATTCACATTAGTTATTGGAACCTTGTAAAATAAATGGACTTAATTGTGCCTTATTTAAGGTGTTGTAAAGTGCATCCTAACACTTTCACACTAATCTAGGGTTTCATTATTAATTGGTATTCTTTATGCCTTATTTGGCCTTATTTTGCATCTACAAGCCTTAATTGATTCATTTTTCTAGAGATAATCTTGACATAAACCAACATACAATCATAATTCAGGTGTTTTTGGATTGTATGGTCAATATTTAGTGATTTTGGATTCATATGCCACCTTGGACATATGGGTCCCCACTAAGTTTTGGGGCCCCGATTTGGATTTCACATGAATCTAAGAATTTATTTAAATATGTGTCCCATAGCCTAGCTTAATGGGACTCATACACCACTTTTATCATATGAGTCTCATGTGTCTTAAAACTAAGTTAAATTCAAATTATTGGTAGGATATTATTCTCCTAGATATGACGTCAACTTGTAGTGTTGTAATTTCAATAAATTTGGCATAAACAAGTATAAATACTAGGTTATTTCAATTTTTTTTCACCTAACAAGAAATCAAGTGACTTAATCCTTCAAGTATTCATGCATTATAGAAAATTTGAGTTCACAAGAGCATCAAGTGTGTACAAGAGAATTTAAGAGTCTTTAGGAGATGATTATCAAGTGTTTTTGAGAATTATTGAAGTATCAACCATCATATCAAAGTCATCATGAATTATGTTATTTTTGAGCTAACATTTCTGATGTAGGGTTTTATGATTCAAGAAAGCATTCAATTCAGGATCTATTACATTCAAGCAAGAGTCAAGTTCTACATCCATTGAAGCCATTTCATACATGTTTGCAAAATTTTATTTCTAGGGTTTAGTGAGTTGTAACATTATATTTTGTTCATTCATCCTTCCTCCTTCCCATTTCATTTAATTTCAAGGTTTGATTATCAAAAGGGGGTTTGACCAAGGCAAACCCCTTTCCACTGAAAAAAAAACATTTTACCCTCTCTTTAGTTTTTGATTTATAGATCTAGGTTGAATACATATTGAAGAGTAAGATAGGAAAGAATCTATCAAAGTTGTGAAAGTTATCCAAGTTTCCACCTTGTTTAGGAGATCATTAAAGGAAAACTACATAGCATAATTTAGCAATTCGAATCCAAAAATTAGATTAAGAAGATAGAGAAAAGGTTGAAGTGAAAATTCAAACCCTGACACTCTAAAAAATCCAATCAATATTGATACACCACTTCTAGTGTATGAGTCCCAGTGTAGTCGACTTTCCAAAATTTAGGTGTTCCAAACTTGTCTCTGTTTGATTTCTATTCCTGCCTAGAAACCCTGATTTAGGAATAAATCACCTAGTTTGGCATATGAGTCCCAATATGAATTAAATACAACATTTCCAACATTTCAAGTCTTGAATCAATCATCTACAGGTTTCTAGATGCACCTCTATACTTTTCCAATTTTATATTTTTCTTTAAATTCATTTCTAGATGATTTAGTTCATAATTAGGCCTTTCATTTTACTTATCTTTCCAATACCTAGCTTGGTATTGAGCCCCATTTTATACTCTTATCATACACTATGATAACCTTTAGGAGATCTCTTCCTTTCATTCAATCATTGGATTGAGATCTCTAGGGTTTCCTTGAGTGAAACAAGTGTGTGAAGTAGAAACCCTGTCTCCTCAAAGATATGGCCGCTTATTTTTGATGTTTCATTTTGGTGAACCTACATTTAAAAAATCTTAATTCTTAGTTTCAATGAATCATAATCCTAGATCTAGCTTGCATTAACATTTCATTAAGTTTTGCATTAGTTAAATTGAATCTAGGGTTTCTCAATCTTGCATTAGTGAAAGTGCATATAGGTTGCATTTTTGCATCTTGCATCATTGAATTTCATCTAAAATATACATTTTCACTTAGCCTAGAATTCATCCAAACCAAAAATCACAACTTTCACTTAGTTTTTTTTTTTAATTTGTGCAAAAAACCTAAATTAAGACTCATATGCCCCTCTAAGCAATTTAGTCCTAGTATAGGTGGTTTTTCCTGATTTCTAGGTATTCTATGGTGATTTTTAGTCAGCATTCAGATCTCTAAAATACCTTGATTTGGATTCATATGCCCCTTTAGTAAATTTAGTCTCATTTTAGATCTTAGATTGCAGTTTCCAAAACTAAAAATTGTGTTTCTATGTTTCAGATTTATCTTATTAGTTTTCTATTTCAGTTTGTAGAGTTTTTGTTTGCTTCATTTCATTGCATTTATATTAACTTCATTACAAAATAGTATTTCTTTTGTGTTCATTTCATTGATAGAATTTCCTTGATTGTCCCTTGTATGAGATTTTCTACTTGGTGTCCTATTGCTAATACTATAGTGAGATGAATTTCGAGACTCATGTCATCCCATGATAGCACAATCATTGTCGACCTTGGATTATCTATCTCTTTCAGTATTAATGTTGACACTAGTTCACTAGGTATGGACCATACCTTAACAACTCTCTACCTTCAAGTATTGTGAAACATGTTGAGACAATGGTTGTTAGTATTCCGTAAGAAAACATAATCCAAATTCATGAAGACTTTGTAGACCTAGAAAATCTTTTGTGTTCATTTCATTGATAGAATTTCCTTGATTGTTCCTTGTATGAGCTTTTCTACTTGGTGTCCTATTGCTAATACTATAGTGAGATCAAGTTCGAGACTCATATCATCCCATGATAGCACAATCATTGTCGATCTTGGGTTATCTATCTCTTTCACTATTAATGTTGACACTAGTTCACTAGGTATGGACCATACCTTAACAACCCTCTACCTTCAAGTAATGTGAAACATATTGAAACAATGGTTGTTAGTATTCTGTAATAAAACATAATCCAAATTCATGAAAAATTAGCAGACCTAGAAAATCAAATATGTACTAAAAAAATTTCAACCAATGCTATCCCTACCATAGATAACATACATCAAATGATTGAAAGTGAAGAAGGAGTTGATCTTGTGCATAACATAATTTATATTTTTGGACCACGTCTTACCTCAACCACAAGTTGTCATTTAACTTCAAACAATGTTACAAGTCCAGGAGGAATTCAAATACATCCTCCCACAACAATTGCCTCTATCCCTACCTATACCAACCCTAAAGTTACAAAAACAATGCAACCTACTAGTAATGTGATTCCTTCCTTGGGTATTTCTGCTAGAATCCCTAGAACCTTTGTGGAATTTCACGTCATATCTCATACCACTTTACATCCTATAAGAATTCCATTCACTTGTCCCTCAAACACATACACACCTCCATCTTATTCACCTCCATCTCAAAATGTAAACAATCATCCTCTCATAAACCAAATTTTGCAAATGGTTTCATCCCTTCAAAAGAAAGTTTCCACCATAAACCAAAATGAAAATGGCCAACCTACATATTATGTGAAAATCAATTGCTTATCCTTGGATATTTTGAGAGCATTGATGCCACAAGGTATAGAGGTGCCTATATTTGAGAAATATGGTGTGGAAGAAGATC
This sequence comes from Sequoiadendron giganteum, assembly GCA_007115665.2. Lineage (NCBI taxonomy): Eukaryota > Viridiplantae > Streptophyta > Pinopsida > Cupressales > Cupressaceae > Sequoiadendron > Sequoiadendron giganteum. The sequence goes on from CM021102.1 coordinate 816,800,732, forward strand.
CTTCTAACCATGTTTCTTCTTATACCACCTTATGTAGTGACTTTATTCTTTAAGGTAAAATATTGGCTAAGATTTACCCTATATCCTTGAAGGATACCACTTTAGAATGGTTTTCATGATTATCAAATAACTCAATTTTTTCTTTTAAAGAACTTTTTGAGGCATTTATAAACCATTTCCAAGTCCATATGACTCCTAAGATGACTCTAGCCGATTTTATGAGATGTAAGCAAAATGATGATGAAAAGATTACTGACTTTATTTCATGCTACCAATAACTTTATTCCCAAATTGGCATAAATATTCTTGACCCTCACCTTCAAAGGATTTTCATTGAGAACTTGAAAACTAAGATACAAGATAAGCTTACCATGATTAACTACCCCTCCTTCATGCACTTGTGTATTTCCCTTCATTATTATCAAAATTTGGTTCGTAGTCATGAAATGAAACCTACCTCTAGCTAATCTTAGAAGTCTAGATCTGCAAATACAAATAATTACCAACCTTTTAGAAAATACAATAAAGGCTTCCTTCAACTAAATCCCCATCAACAAAAAACTCAACATGTTGATACCCAAGTGGTTGCGATAAGGAACACAACTCCTTTCATATTTGGGGATCCGACTAGGAAATTCATTACCTTACCTAATACCCTCTATAGTGTAGGAAAATGCATACCCTTTCATTTTCACACTTTTTTGCGACTTCCTTGCTTTATTTATCCTTATTTATGTCTTAATTGGCCCTATTTTACATCCACAAGCCTAATAAACTACATCTTTTCTTGCTAATCTCGACAATCATCAAAGGGAAAATAATTATTTAATGATTTTATTTGTGTGTCCCTCAATTTTTGGGTTGGGATGAAAATGTCATCTAGGGTGACTTAGTCCCCGAAGGGTCTTGGGAACCTCATTTTGAAGACACCTAGAAAGGTCCCTTTTTGGAGTTTGTCCCCAAGATTTGAGCCTTGGGACTAAGACACCACCTAGAGCATCTTAGTTCTCCTTGGCTAATTTTTGGGATTGAATTTCAAATTCTGGTAGGATTTAGCCTCCTTTAATTAATATTTTCCTATGTCGACTTGGTGTGATGCAATTTCTTGATACTAAGCATAGATAAGTATAAATACAAGGTTCATTAACTCATTTTCATATCTAAGAGTCTAACAAGATATCCAAGCAATCCTAAGCATTCATGAGACCATCTAGCAACTTGATTATTCATCTAAGATCATTCAAGAGTAATTCTTCAAGCATTTTGGAGCCATCATCAAGATTCAAGCATCATATGAAAGGAGATTCTTGCATCATGTTTGTTTTTTTCCTAACATTTGTGATGTAGGATTTTTTATTCAAGCAAGAAATTCAAGCAAGATCTATCAAGTATTCAACTATTTCAAGATCTATATTCATTGCATCCATTTCACACAATTTTCTAGACTTTACAACAAGGGTTTGGTGAGTTGTAACATTTCAAGTTGTTCACTCATCATTTCCCTAAATTATTCTATTTCATTCCAAGGTTTAATTACCAACAATGGGGTTGACCAAGGAAAACCCCCATTTACTAACAATCAACAAGTTTTCCATCTCTTGTATCCTTGTGATTGCAGATTTACATTAAAGACTTCAAGATCATTTGGAGTGCAAGATTGTAAAGTTGCAAAGTTGCATCACAAAGTTGTCGTTTTCATGAAAACTCACCTACAGGTCAAATCCAAAAGTTTCGGAACCTTAGATCTGAGAGGAAGCAAGTACATACCTTGAAGCTCGGGATCACTTGTAGAGTTTTCAAAAATCTAGAATGAGACTAAATATGCCACCTAGGGTGTCTTAGTCCTCCCAGGGGTATTTTTTAGAGATTATTTGAGATTTTATTTCGAGATCCAAAGATTCTACATCTGCCCCAAAAAATAGCAGTGGGACTAAGACAACAATAAGGGAATTTTTTTTCTCCTTAGCATATTTTGACAACTTCTTTGCATTTATGGAATCCTCATCACATCTCCATACTTCTTAGGTACACACATCCTATCCTTTTATTGTATAATTTCATCATTTGCATCTCTCATTTAGCTTGCATAACTAGATTTTATAGGTTGAATGCTTATTTATCTTTTCCAAGAATTTTCTTGGTGGTGAACCCTAGGTCCTCCTAATTGAGAATTGACTCACCTTGTGAGGTTGATGGTCAATCCAATTAGGGTTGTTAGGAAATTCTTGAATGATTAGGGTTGAAAGAGACAATACATTTCTATTTTAATCCAAATCATTTTAGTGAACCAACCTTGTTGAGCATTAGTTTTCTAATTTGGATTCTATAAAATTCTTAGATATAGATTGCATTCATTGCATTTTGCATTAGTGAAATTGCATCTAGGGTTTCTTGCATCTTGCATTAGTGAAATTTCATATAGGTATTCTTATATTTGAATTAGTGAAAGTGCATATAGGTTTCATTTCTACTTTCTTGCATCATTTTATACCATTGAAAAACTAAAAAGTGCATTGTTAGTCATTCCAATTGCATTTAGAAACATTGTTATTGCATTGAAAATTTAAAAAAGTGCGTTCAATTTCTTATTACAAGTTACTTTTCCTTGCATCCATTTGCATATTTTTCTATTTCCAAACATCAGATCCTTGAATAGGAAACCGATAAACATTGTAAAAAACTCAATTTTTTTTGTTTTTCTAACAAAAACCTCTGCTAGGACTAAAACGCCCTTCTTGGAATCTTAGTCCCTCTCAGGTTTTTTGGCCCAAAACCCTCTATGTGTTGTTTGCTATCTATCTTAGTCCTTGGAACTTAAAACTTTCACTAGGAGAACCAAGATAAACTTCTTGGTGTCTCAGTCTCTTTTGAATTTGAATTTCCAGTATTCAAGGTTTCAAATTGATTTTTTCATTCTTTTCTTGATCGCTTTTAGTTTTCTATTTTAGTTTCCAAAATTATTGTTATTCTAATTTATTTCATTTCAAGTGTAATTGTAAGAATATGAGATTGTTTTCATTGCAATTTCTTTGGTTTATCCCTTGTGTGAGTTGTACTACTTGGTTGTATACTACTAATACTGTGGTTAGATGAAGTGTAAGACTCATGGCATCTCATGATAAAACACTCATTGTGGATCTTTGTTCATCAAGCTCTCTTACTCCGAGTGTTGGTACTAGTTCGCTAGGTATAGACCATACCTTTGATACCTCTTTTCCCATTCATACCTTACCCACAAGTTCTATGCCAAGTGTTCAAACAATGATTGACCATATTCCTTAATAAAACATAATGAAAACGCATGAAGACCTAGCCCATTTACAAGATAGTGTGAGTAGTGAGAATATTTCCAACACTGTTATACCTACTATAGATAATATTCACCACATGATGGAGATTGATGAAGGACTGAAAGTCATGCATAACATAGATGACATCTTTTGAAAAAATCTTCCTTCCACCACTAATTGTACTCAAGCTTCAAACATTGTGCAAGTCCAAGGAGGAAATCAAACTCATCCCTCTTCAACTATAGCACCCATTCCCACCTATACAAATCCTTAAGTGACCACAACAATGCAACCTACTAGAAATACCTTTCCTACCTCACACATTTCCAATTAATAGTACTCCTTATACCTATGTGGCCTCTAATATCATACCTCCTCCCACAAGAAATCCATTCATTTTTACTTCCACCACATACATACTACCACCATATTTACCTCCATCTCAAACCACAAGCAATGACCCTATCATTAACCGCCTCTTATAAATCCTTTCATCCATTCAATGTCAAGTCTCCATCATAAATCAAAATCAAAATGGTCCACCTTCATACTATGTCAAAAGCAACCCATTATCCTTGGATATATTGATAACTATGGTGCCACAAGGTATAAAGATCCCTATATTTGAGAAATATCGAAGAAAGGGAGATCCTACTAACCATGTTAATTCCTTTACTACTTTGTGTGGTGACTTTATCCTGGAGGACAAAATTTTTTCTAAGCTCTTTTCCTGATCCTTGAAAGACATTGCTTGGGATTGGTTTTTTGCATTACTGAATAAATCAATTTGTTCATTCAATGAAATTTTTGAAGACTTTATTAACCATTTACAAGTGCATATGGTTCTTGAAATGACGTTAGCTGATTTGATGAGATGTAAGAAAAATGAGGGTGAAAAAATCGCTGACTTTATTTCACGCTACCAATCACTTTACTCCCAAATCAGCCCGAAGTTTCCTGATTCTCACCTCCAAAGGATGTTTATGGAAAATTTACAAAGAAAAATACAAGACAATCTTACAATGATGAAATTCCCTTCCTTCATGCACCTATGCATTGCCCTTCATGATTATTATAATTTTGTAGGTAGTAGTGAACCTTAAACCACTTCTACTCGTCTTTAAAAATTATGAATCCTCAGACCAAAACACCTACCAACCTTTCCAAAGACACAATAAAATTTTCCTTCAACTAAACCCTACCTCCCAACCCACCCAACAAGTTGATACCCAAGAAATTTCCATAAAAAAGAGTAATCCTTATATATTTGGGGATCCACAAAGATAATTCACACCTTTAATCGACACACTTCACAATATCATGAATCAAATATTAAACAATAACATGCTTAAATTATCTCTCATTCAACCTCTTGACCCTAGCAATCCATTACCTCCAAGCTTTAGACACAATTCCTATTGTGCTTATCACCAAAAAAAAGGACATCATACAAAATAATGCAAGCATCTTGAACGTATTGTGCAAGACCTCATTGATTCCAATCATATTAAAATTAGACGTGTGAATGACAAAGGTAATAAGTTTGTATCTCCTCCCAATCAAAATTTACAAATATTTACCAATCCCATGCCTAACCATAATATTTCATTTGTTAAGGCTAGTGAACTAAGCCCGATGTGATGAACGTTGACACAGATGACGATAACAAGAACAATAATGAGAAAACTATTGGAGTTTAGAAGATACAACTTCATAGGAGCTCAGTGACCTCTACAAGCAAATAACCTATTACAAGGAGAAGCAAAGAGAAGCAACAAAGAAAATGCTCAAGAATGTGGAGCAATTTATTCACCCAAAATGTAAAATGAATAATGATACAAAAGATAGTTTTCAACCATATATAGATGAAAACCCTAAAAAGGAAAACCCTAGGCTTGCACAATAATAATTAATAAAGTAATTAATTATTATGCACCTAATGTTAGCTTAAGTGAAAAGAGGTAAAAGGGAACTTTACGTAATTAAACAAATATTGTTTAATTAATAAAGTAAATACCCAATTACTCTAACAAAAACTCCTGTGGATAATAATGAACAAAATCATATGGATATTGATGACCAAATTCTTATTAGTACAATGATCGGAGTAATTGACATCGATCATCGTAAACAAAAAACTATAATCCCTATTGATATTACTTTCTCTTCAGAAGAAAAAAACAAACATGCACCTGATTGTGTCTGTGGAGAGAATGTGATAAAAAAAGAACTCTTATATGTGCAAATTAACTTACTCAAGATAGATATGATAAACCTAAAGCATGGATTAAAATGCATGATGGTTTTTCTCATGCTATGATGGGCTCGATCACACTCCCTTTTCAAGTAGGACCTAAGAAATTAAATTTATCATTCTCTATCATCTCTAATTCAAACCAATTTCGTGTGAGGTTAGGCTACAAATGGCTTCACTCCATGAATGAGGTCCCATATGTTTTCCATAAGTGTTAAAAGTTTCTAGTTGACAATTAAATATTCACTATGAACTATAGTGGCTTTATCCCTCTGTCTTCCCGTGGAAATGTTTCCTTAGAATATTTCTGGGCTGAGCCCATGGAACCTATAAGACCCTGTGAGGACTTTATTTTCCTATCCTACCAAAATTTTATAGGAAAATGCATAACCATTTTATCCCTTGAAAATTATCCTCCACCCCTTCAAGAAAACAATAGTGATTTTTAAAACCTTCCATCAAACAAAGACCAAACCATTAAAAATGCCTTGCGTATTTCCTACAAAAGACCAAGAGAAAACAAAAAAGGTCCTAATCTGCCTCCTAAGAAAATTCATAAAGCCAAAGAGAAATTGATTGAACAACCTTCCATAGATTCTTCTATTCTTCCCTCACAAGAATAAAATAAACCTATGGTTGACAAACCCGCTCCTACCCAAATGCAACTTGAAAACCATAATAAAAGAAATGGAAATTCTTGAGAGCATAGGAGTAGATGTCATGCTATTGCTCAAATGATGGACAAAGAAAACAACATTGAAAATCAAAATCAAAATCCAAATATGATAGAATTTATAAATGATGACCCTCTTCACTTACAAGAAAAAATAGATCCTATGTCTCCAACACAACAAAAACCAACATCTTTAATGGATATTATCATTTGTTCTCCTGTTGTTAATCTTGATGATTATGAAGAAATAGCTAAAATTGACAAACAAGTGACTAATGAATTAAATTTTGTATTTTCTTCTTCTATGATCTTATACAATAACAACCATCATAATCCTCCTAAACCGAGTGATGCACCACATGCTAAAATTGTTGATTCCCCTAGTACAATACTTGATGTGATCCCTCTTGCTAGTGATCTACATCTCAAATATACTAAACAAGACTGGGATGCAGATGATCTGCTAGATGGTTGATCTCCATGAAATTTTCTAGTCCTTTTGACTTCTTTTGTGTGATTACATGTTCATATTTTGATCCTCCATGATGTTATGTTTGATGTTACCTCTCTCTTTTTGCATTCTTGTATTTGTCCCTTCATTCTTCTATATTCCATAAGCTCTTTGCTTTTTCATTTCCTTTATGTCTTTTTTTTTTCCTTTTGGGGATGATGCAAGACATCAAGACACCCTATCTATCTTCCATGTTTACCCAAAAGATATTTCATTACCTTTTTTTCTCTTTTCATGTTTGTCTTGTGTTTTCCTTTTGGGGATGATGTAAGGCATCAAGACACCCTGTCTCTTTCATGTTGACCCAAAAGGTTTTCCTTTATTTTTTCTCTCTTTGTGTCATTCTTCTAGTTCTATGTGTATTTTGGGAATGATGATAGTTTAGAGCTCTCTCATATCATTGTAGCAAAGATATATATTCATCCCGAATCCATAGATCCCTTACGTGTTTCTGGGCGAAAACCTTCTTTTTCTTTTCCATTGTTATCTACATTAAAATAATTGATCACAACATGGATTTTTAGAAATTTCTTTAAAGTCGGGGCATACATTGGTATTATTTTGGCATGATTTCATTTTCATTTGTTTTTCATGTTCCTTGATGTGATTTTCTGACTTCATACGATGTGTTTTCCTCTTTTTGGTGACATTGGGATTAATGTCCTTCAAGAGTGTGATATATCTTAGCATATTAAATTCCTCTTAGTGGTGATGCAACAAACTTCATTCCCTAAGTTGTGAATATTTTATCCTTTGGTTGGTCCTCTTTTGGAGACATTAGGAACAATGTCCCCTAAGATTAAGACCTCACATGAGCTAAGAGAAATCCCTGTGAACATCCCTCTTTATTGTTGTGTTGTGTCTTGTGCCTTATTAAATTCATGGAGGTATGGATTTGATATGACTACTTGGGTCTCACCTAGTGATAAAATAGCTTCACTAGACCGTGTGAATGTGCATTTTATTTTTGGTGCCTTATTAAAGTCATGGAGGTATGGATTTGATTTGGCCCCTTGGGGCTCACCTAGTGAACAACTAGCTTCACTAGCCCATGTGAATGTGCATTATATTTTGGTGCCTTATTAAATTAATGGAGGAATGGATTTGATATGGTTCCCTAGGGCTCACCTATTGAAAAACTAGCTTCACTAGACCATGTGAGCATACATATTATTTTTTCCCTTATCATAGCCATGGGGGTATGGTGTTGATATGGACCTCCTCAGGCTCACCTAGTGGAAAACTACCTCCCACTAGCCCTTGTGGGTATTCACTTTTGTTTGTATAGTGTACAGTGTGTTGAACTTGTCAACTATATTGGACAAATGGCCTACACTCGGTCCACCATGTTGGATGGCCAATTGAAGCTTGATCTATTGCATTTTTCCTTTTTTTTCTTTTTCCTGTCTTGCATGGTGTATGTTTGTGATCTGGTTATGGCTTCATATATCATTCCCATGTGTGTTACTTTATGCCTATGTTGGTTCTTCATAGGATATTGATCCTAGGTGCTTGGCCACCCTCTTGGTTATTTTCATCCTATCTTACTAGAATTCATACATTTCAACCCCTCTTGATTGCATGGTTGGATACTTTAGTGTGCATTTAAAGGAAGTGCATCCTCTCACTAAAGTGGGGGCTAAATGTAGTGTAGAAAATTGCATACCCTTGCATTTTAACACTTGTTTGGGCCTGCCTTGATCTATTTATCCTTCTTTATGTCTTAATTGGCCCTATTTTGCATCCACAAGCCTAATAAACTACATATTTTTTTGGCTAATCCCCATAATCATCAAAGGTAAAATGATTATTTAATGATTATGTCCATGTGTTCTTGAGTTTTGGGTCGGGACTAAAATTCCACCTAGGGAGTCTTAGTTCCCCAAGGGTCTTGGGAACTTGATTTTGAATACACCTGAAAAAGGTCCCTTTTTGGAGTTTGTGCCCCAAGATTTGAGCCTCGAGACTAAGATGCCACTTAGGGTGTATTAGTCCTCCTTGGCTTATTTTCAAGATTCAATTTCAAATTCTAGTAGTATTTTTACTCCTTGAATTAATATTTTCCTATGTTGGCTTGGTGTGATGTAATTTCAGGAGATTAAGCATAGATAAGTATAAATACAAGGTTCATTCACTCATTTTCATATCTAAGAGTCTAAAAAAAATCCAAGCAATCCTAATAATTCATGAGATCATCTAGCAACTTGATTATTCATCCATGAGTATTCAAGAAAAGTTCTTCAATCATTTTGGAGCCATCATCAAGATTCAAGAATCATATCAAAGGATATTCTTGCATCATGTGTGTTTTTGTGCTAACATTTGTGATGAAGGGTTTTTTATTCAAGCAAGCAATTCAAGTAAGATCTATCAAGCATTCAAGTGTTTCAAAATCTACATCCATTGTAGTCATTTCACACAAGTTTGTAGACTTTACAACAATGGTTTGGTGCATTATAAAATTACGAGTTGTTCATTCATCATTTACCTTCATTATTCTATTTCATTCCAAGGTTTAATTACCAATAAGGGGTTTGACCAAGGAAAACCCCCATTTACTAACAATCAATGAGTGTTCCCTCTCTTTTATTATTGTGATTGTAGATTTAGGTTGAATACTTGAAGATCATTTGGAGTGCAAGAATGAAAAGTTGCAAAGTTGTATCACAAAGTTGTCATCTTCATGAAAACTCACCTACAAATCAAATCAAGAAGTTTCAGAACCTGAGATATGAGAGGAATCAAGTGCAAACCTTGGAGCTTAGGATCACTTTAAGAGTTTTTAGGAATTTATAACAAGACTAATACACCACCTAGGGCATCTTAGTCTTTCCAAGGGTATTTTTTAGAGATTCTTTGAGATTGTATTCCGAGATATGAAGATTCCACATCTGCCCCAAAAAATAGCAATAGGACTAAGACAATAGTAAGGGCATATTTCTCCTCCCTGGCATATTTTGACACCTTATTTACATTTCTAAAATCCTCATCACATCTCCAGACTTCCCAGGTTTACACATCCTATCTTTTTATTGCGTAATTTCAACATTTGTATCTCTTATTTAGCTTGCATAACTAGGTTTTATAGGTTGAATGCTTATTTGTCTTTTCCAAGCATTTTCTTGGTGGTGAACCCATAAAGATGAAAGAAACCCCTTTCTAGGTCATCCTAATTGAGAATTGACTCACCTTGTGAGGTTGATTTTCAATCTAATTAGGGATCTTAGGACATTCTTGAATGATTAATTGGAGAAAGAGTGACATTATATGTCCATTTTTTCTCCAAATCACCCTCCATAACACAATTTCACAACTTTTAGAACAAAATATGATCACCTTACCTCCCATTAATACTCCTAATTCTAATAAGTCTTTACCTACAAACTTTAGATTGAATGCATATGACATTATCACTAAAAAAATGGAAACGTCTTGTGCAAGACCTCATTGATTCTAATCGTCTTTTAATTTGAGGTGTTAATGATCAAGGAAATAAGTTTTTTGCCCCTCCTAACCAAAAATCTCAAATCTTTTCCAACCTATGCCAAAACATAATATTTCATTTGTCAAAACTAGTGAAACTTCAAAGAATGATGTGATTAATGTTGACATGGATGATGAGAAAATGGATACAATTCAACAAAGTCCTATGGATACTATTGAAAAAGTTCCTATGGATAGTACTTAAAAAGGTTTTATTGTGTTGCTTGAAACTCAACCTTGTAAGGGCTGAACTAAAAAACCTCTTGACATTGCTTTCTCCTCACAAGATATACTTATACATGCACCTGATGGTCCTCTTTACATAGTCAGTTTAATCAATGACAAGCTCACTAATGGGATATTGATTGGTTGCGTCTGTGGAGATAATTTGATCACAAAGGAATTTCCCTCCGTACAAAAACTCTGTCAAGAAACATATGATAAAACAAAAGCATGAATACAAAAACATAATTCTTTCACTTTCTCTATGATGGGAATGATCATCCTACCTTTCAAAATAGGACCAAAAAAATTATATGTCTTATTCTCAATAATATCAATGTCAGATCAAATTTGTGTGGTGCTTGGACACCCATGGCTACACTCCATGGAATTCATCCCATCAGTTGTGGATAAATGTTTAAATTTTACCTTTGACAATGAAATATTTACTATGAATCATATTGGCTTTAATCCCTTGTCTTCTCAAGTGAAATTTTCATTAGATTTATTTTGGTCAAAGCCTATGGAACCTATTAAATATTGAGAACACTTATTTTTCAAATCCTATCAAAAGTTCAAGGTGAAATTCATAGCAAAAATATCCATTACAAACATGAGTCAACCTATTAATGAGCCTACCATCCTTGAAGAAACCATGATTGGACCTAAGGAAATTCCAAACAACCAATGCCAACCCAAGACAAATCATTTTCCTATTTCCTATAAAAGACCAAGAGACAACAAAAAAAATCCTGCCATGCCTCCTAAGATAAAGAAATTTTACAAAGGTAAAGATAAAGTGGTTGAATAGCCTTCCATGGTTCCTTCCATTCCTCCCCTTAGGGAAGAAAATAAACTTATGGTTGATGAACCTTCTCCTACACAAACCCATCTTGAAAATTGTAATAAAAGGAATATAAATTCTAGAGAGTTTAGGCATAGACATCGTGCTCTTTCTTGGAAGTTAAATGAATAGAGAAACAAAGAAAATCAAAATCCAAACTTGATTGAAGCAATACATGATGAATCTCCCTCTTTTCTGAAATAAAAATATCATATATCACAACCATAAGAAGAGACAAATCCTTCTTTGGAATTTATCATTAGACCCCATGTTGTGATTAATTTAGATGATGATGAGGAGATTGCTAAAATTGATGAGTAGGTGCATAATGAATTGAATACATTATTTTCCTCTTCTATGAGCTTACATGATAATTATCCTAGGAAGAGTGTTGAACTTGGAGATGGCTCTAGTTCAGAACTTGATATTGTCCCTTTGGCTAGTTGTCCACCTTTTGTATATGATGAACATGATTGGGATGTAGATAACCTGCTAATAGGTTGACTCACATGTGCATTACTAGTATTTTACATTATGTCTTTTATGTGATTTCATGTGCATAATGTGATCCCCTATACTATTATGTTTGATGTATCTCTCCCTCGGTGTGGAATTCCTCTATTTGTATGTACATTCTTCTCTATGTCTTAAAATATTTTACCTTTTTCTTTATCTTTTTATTTTTCTTGTGTTTTCCTTTTAGGGTTTATGCAAGGAATTGAGACATTCATGTCTCTTCTATGTTGACCCAAAATATTTTCTGTTATCTTTTCAATTTTCTTGTGTTTTCCTTTTGGAGATTATGTAAGGCGTCGAGACATTCATGTCTCTTCCATGTTGACCTAAAAGGTTTTTCTTTTATTTCACTCTCTTTATTTCATTCTTCTAGTTCTATGAGTATTTGGGGAATGGCAAAAATTTTGAGCTCTCTTAGAAACATTGTAGTAAAAACATACAGACCCCAAATCCATGGATCCCTCATGTGTTTGGAATTTTATTTTTGAGGGAATCCCCTTCTTTTCTTTCATGACAACTTTATTTGGAAACATATGAACTGGCATAGGGCTTTCCATATAAGCTCTCATGTCCTCTTTATTGTTAGCATTTATCATTTGCTACTTTAAAGTAATTGGTCACAACATGGTGTTTAGCAATTTATTTAAAGTGGGGGCATATATTGGTATTATTCTTTTAAATTTCATGTTTAATTGTGTAGTCTTCTTACTACATGCGATGCATATTTCTCTTTATGGATAATATTGGGTTTGATGTCCTTTAAAATTGTGATGTCTCTTAGCATGTTATATTCCTCTTAATGACTTGATGCAATGTAGTGAATCTTCTATTCTTTAATTGGTCCACTCTTGGAGACACTAGCCATAATGTTCCCTAAGTTAATACCTTATATGAAATAAACAAAACTCCTTTGAACATTCCCTTTGTTGAAAATTTTGGTTATATGGTCACCTTGCATAGTACACTTTGCATGCTTATGGAGCCATCTTTTTTGTTCATGATTTTCAAGCATACAAATCTTTTCTTTCCTCATGAAGCTAGAAGTTCATTGTTGTGTGGTACCTTATCAAAGTTATTAGGAGGTATAGCTTTGGTATGGTTGAACAAAAAACCAAAATTAGGCATGACTTTCCTATAGCTGCTTGCTTGTGTGTGTGAGCACATACTGGTCACGTGCATATGTGTCTCACCTTTTGGGATACTCACCCAATGGACAACTTGAAGTTATGTTGCCTTAGGGATCATGCATTTTTAGATAAATAGATTAGATCTGATCCACAACATGTGGGACAAACGGTCGAAGCTTGATCCATCACCTTTTGTTTTGTGTTTCTTTTCCCTATCTTTTACAATGTATGCTTGTTCCTAGTTTTTTCTCATTATATCATTTTCATGTATGTTCTTTTGTGCCTATGTTGGTTTTTCATAGGATCTTGATCATCCCTCTTGATCATTGTTATTCTATCTTACCGAAAATAGTACACGTGGACCCCTCTTGATGCAAGTTTGTCTATTTTATTGTGATTTGGAAGCAAGTTCCTCCTCTCACTAAAGTGGGGGCTAAATGTGGCAATGAAAAATGTATCCCTCTACATTTTGTGCTTGTTTAGGTCCTCCTTACTAATTTGAACTTAATGTTGCCTTGATTTGGTGTTGTAACATGTTTAACAAATTCACATTAGGTCTTGGGCCCTTGTAAACTAAATGGATTTAATTGTTCCTTATTTAAGGTGTTGTAAAGTGCATCCTAACACTTTCACACTAATCTAGGGTTTTGTTATTAATTGGGCTTCTTTATGCCTTTGTTGGCCTTATTTTGTATCCACAAGCCTTAATTATTACATTTTTCTAGATATAATCCTAACATAAATTGTCATCCAATTATAATTTAGGTGTTTTTGGATTGTAAAAATCATTTAGTGATCTAGGACTCATACACCACCTTGGGAATATGGGTACCACCTAATTTTTGGGGCCAAAATCTAGATTTCACATGAATCTAAGAATTTATTGAAATATGTGTCCCATAGCCTAACCTAATGGGACTCAAATGTCACTTCTAGTGTATGAATCCCATCTATCTATCTTAAATTTAAATTAAATTCAAATTATTTGTGGTAATTTATTCTCCTAGATCTGGTGTTGGCTTGTAGTGTTGTAATTTCAGGAAATTTGGCATAAACAAGTATAAATACAAGGTTATTTCACTCATTTTTCACCTAAAAAGAAATCAAGTGACTTAAGCCTTCAAGTATTCATATATTATAGAAAATTTGAGTTCAAAAATTAACTAAAGTGTTTACAAGAGCATTCAAGAGTCTTCAAGATCTGATTATCAAGTGTTTTGGAGCACTATTCAAGTATCACACATCATTTGAAACTCATCATGCATCATGTTATTTTTGAGCTAACATTTGTGATGTAGGGTTTTATGATTCAAGATCTATTAAATTAAAGCAAGATTAAATATCTACATCCATTGGAGCCATTTCATACACGTTTGGAGCATTTTATTTCTAGGGTTTGGTGAGTTGCAACATTATATTTTGTTCATTCATCATTCATCCTTTGTATTGAATTTCATTTGATTTCAAGGTTTGATTACCAAAATGCGGTTTGACCAAGGAAAACCCCTTTCCACTAACAAAACAACATAATTTTATCTCTTTAGTGTGTGGTTTATAGATCTAGGTTGAAGACATATTGAAGAGAAATAATAGAAAGAAGTTGTCAAAGTTGCAAAGTTTTCCAAGTTGCCACCTTGTTTAGGAGATTATTAAAAGATAACTGTAATTAGGGTAAAAATATTAGAGAAAAATGTATAAAAAAATTATAATAAAACCCTAACAAGCACAATAGAGCACAAACTAGCATGAAAATCAAAATAAGAAAGCAAAGAAAACTGATCTCCAAGCTAGATTTGATCTATCTCCATTGCTCTTCTCCACCTGCATAAGAATGCAAGATTTTGAAGTATTGAATTATTTGATATGTTGATTGCTCAATTTTGTAGCATAACATTGAGATGAAATATGATAGAAGAATAGATAGATATATTAGAAGATTGAAATAAATTTTGACAGAGTAAGGATGCTAGAAGAAGATCCCTCTAAATGGCCCGTGAAGGCTTGATTTATAGGAGAAATCTAATTTGATTCAATGGCCAAGATTAAAGGTCAAATTTGTGATGTGTATGGCTAGGATTAAAAGTTGATTTTAGTGTCTATGAAACACATTAAGTGGGTTATGACATGAGGGTAAAATTAGGATGTGAGGAAATAAGTGAGATTCTTTTATTTATTTTGGAAGAAAAGATGCTTATGAGGTACAATGAATGGGGCTAAATATAGGATGTGAGTGGGAATATCATAATTTAAATAATAAAATTATTTAAATTATGTGTGCATGTGAAGAGTTGTAGTCAAGTGACACATGTTGCAATGTGGTAAAAGTGAGGGATTAATTCAAATATTTAATTTTGAATTATATTGAGACATGTGAAGGGGAATTAATTAAATAAATGAGATTTATTTAATTAATTAGGAAAGTGATTAAGTGGAATAAATGAGAAAAGTGGGATAATGTAATGACCTAGGGTAAAATATTACAAGATGTTTTACAAGGTCATGTATTGACTAGGTAATGTTATGACATGGACAATTTTGGTTGTCTACATTTTTCCCCTCTTTGAGATGATGATATTTATGTCAAGTAACATCATTTCAAAGAAGTTAAGGTATGGATAGAGGAAAAAATATAATGCCCCAGCCATTTGAGGAAGTGAGGAGTAAGATGAATGAAGGTAAGGGATGATAGAAGAATATGATGATGCAAAAGACATGAAAAAAATGAGATGATGATATAGGATATGATAATGATAATGATGCCCCCCTCGAGAGAATAGGTGGGTTGGAAAAACATGGATATGATCTCGAAATGAATGAAATGATAAAAGAGGGATAAGATGAATGATACAAGAGGAAATGAATGAAAAAAAGGAATAACATGTTATGTTGCAATAAAGTGAGGAATCATATGTTTGATATAGCACTAGATATTATGCACCAAGGTATAAAGACCAAGGTGACGATGTGTCAAGTGCCCCAATGTAATACAACCTTGTCTAGATACAAGATATGAATATTAGCTTGGAGTGACTCAGATTTGATGCAAATGCAAGATAAAAATGATAACACACACAAGAAAGAAAGAAAGAATGCACAAATGATACAATAACAAACAAGGTATTGCCCCTATCAAGCTGTAAACTAATGATTAATTTGTTGATTGATGATGATGATGATGATGATAGTGTTGTCATTGTGGGGAACGATATATCCCTAGATCAACACGAGGATGATTGATTGATTTGGTTTGCAAAAATATTAGGATCACGACCAAAGGATGTGATTAGATAATTTGGCCAGATTGATTAGGTTGGTTGATATGGATTAATGATTGATTTGCATTTGGATTATTGCTTGGAATGATTGAAGATGATTGATTTGAAGATTTGAATGATGATTGATGAATTAAATTGAGGAATGATTTACATGGAATGATTTTGATTGATTGAATAGATAAGGAAATGATTTGATTTGATGATAATTATTGAATTGATTAGAAGAATGGGTTTGATTAGAAGAAGTGATGTGGTTGATTAGAAGAATGGATTTGATTGGAAGAAGTGATGTGGTTGGATAATTTGATGAAGAGATTTATTTGAAGGATTGATTTTAAGAAGTGGTGAACTGATTTGTGGAATTTGATGATTTGATTTTATTGCTTGGACTTTTTTATGGATACTTGATTTTTATTATTTTTGGATTTTGGGAATGTTTTTCTTTTTTTGGATTTTTGAAATGTTTTGATTTTTTTTGGATTTTTGAAATGTTTTGATTTTTTTTTGGATTTTGAAATGTTTTGATTTTTTTTGGATTTTGGAATGTTTTGAGATGTCAATGGATGACAATTTGGGTAGCCTTTATGCTAGATACCAATGACAAGGGAAAACCAAGTCTAGGTGCAAGGAGATAGATGGATGAAGGGGTGGGTGATAGGATAAGGGATAAAAGGCTCGTGATAGACAAATGGATAAAAAGGATAGGTCATAGTGAATAGAATGGATGTATGCATCACAAGAGAGCAAGGATGTGATATCCAAAGACTATGTTGCACAGGAATAACATGTACCATTCTAGGTATAATACTTAGGAATTTTCATGACAAAGATTATGACAATAGGATAATGATAGGCTTATTTGGAAGGATGAGGTATATCAAAAGATATCCAAAGCATGTTTCAACATTTTTCCCCATTATTTTTATCAAGATCAAAAAGAGGAAGAGAGGATGAATGGACTCAATATGAAAAGTATATGGGTATGATGGATAAAGATGGTTGGTAGGATGGAAATGATATGATAAGAAATGACATGATAGGATAGATAGTGTAGATGAGACAAAGTGCCCCCAAGTGTAAGTGACATAGAAGATCAACCTACACATGATGCCTGTTTGCTAGGTTTTCATCATGGTACTTATCCAGGGTGCTTGTTTACTAGGTTTTCACCATTGGATGAAGGGATATTATTTTATTTTATTTTTATCTCTTTTTTAAATTTTTATTTTTTATTATTATTTTTAAATAGGAGAAGGATACGAGGGACTCAAGTGTCTAGTTCCATGAAAGGTGATAGTCCTGCTAGATGGATGTCATTGCATAGACCATGTCAAATGTCATTATGGTCATAGATGTTGGTAAGGGATGAAATGAAAGGGAGATGGAGTAGGTAGATGATGGATTATGATGTGATTTATGGAGAGATAGTGGATTATGATAGGGATTATGTAGGGGAGATGAAGGGGAGGCTTAGCCAAAAGCATGGAGCATAGGAAGGTGATGGGGGAGATATCTAGGATAATGAGTGAAGGATAAGGAGATGGAAATAGGTGGAATTGTTGCAAAATGGAAGGGAACCATGACCAATGGTTGCACACACTATGATAAACGTTGAAGCTTGTGATGTGGACGGGGTGTAGGAAGTAATGGAGATGTTTTCTTAGAAGATGGGTGATGAAATGCTCTAGGTACCCACATAGACTTAGTATTTTTATGACTTTTATTTTGCTTGTGGGATGGAATATGAGATTCTTGAATAGAGTGGGAATGTGAGGTGGAAGTGGATGGTTGGGATTTTTGAGATATAGATGCCTCATTTGACTTATTTTCCTTTTTCTTAGGTACCCAAACCATTTTGTTTTTAGACTTTTCTTTTGAAGGTATGGGCTTATATTGATTTTTGGATGGATCTTTCTTTTATTCTTTGCTTTTGTGTCCTAATGGATGTCGACCCTTAGGAGTTTTTACTTTATAGGTAGAGGCATATAAATTTTTTCTTTTGAATCCCATAGGTATGGTTAAATCAGTGGAAGCTTCATGTTTAGACAATGTGTGCATTGATTGGTCATGATTAGGATTTTTAGAAAATTTATGGATGGATGGATAAGGGGATTGTATAATGGTGATATTAGTTGTTGGGAGTAATGATGGTAGATTAGATGGAGGGATATTAGGATTTGGAAGCAATGGTGGCAAAGTTGATGGTGGAAGGTGTATGGTCATATGCTTTTGACATTTGTAAGAGGATGGAGGGATGGCAACATATATTTTAGGTGCATGATAAGATTTATGGTGGAAAGAGGACTTAGGATGGATGGAGGAAGTACCAACATATTCAGCTTGTTTTCCTTGGGGTGAGTATCCTATTAGAGTAATAAGTTATTATGCTTAATTAATTATATCATACTGGTTAATTAATTAAGTCACTTATTCCTTTAGTTGCTTAAGCTAAACTTAGAGACATTAATAATTATTTGTTAATTATTAAGTGCACACACTAGGGTTTCATTTAGGGTTTCCCTTTTAGGTTTTATTGATCCCCTTCATAAGGATTGATCTCTTTGTAATAATTAGAGATTCTAATAATGCTTTTTTTACACTTTGAGGTTTACATAACTTCTTGTTTGTTCTGAATGTCTTTTGTATGTGACAGGTATCCATTTGCATGCAGGTGATCTTGGTTTCTAACATGGTATTAGAGCTCCAGACCTATAGCTACCTATTCGTGATATGAAGATATGGCTTCTCAATGAGTTTTAAGTGCAAGGGTTTCCACAAACATCTTTTTTGCAAGATCTGGGGGTAGCCAATTTTTTGGCACACTATGGGCTCAAACGGACGTCGCCATCGAGTTCGCAACACCCCAAAACCCAAGAAATGCCTGTCAAATCGTCGATTTGGTGAAGTTGGTCTGGGAGGAAATTTTTTTTTGGTACGGCCTCCCCAGCATGCATTTTGAGGTAGTTTTTCTCACAAAAATTGAGAAAAAATTTGAAACTACACATTGGTTCTTGCGCCTGTAGTTCAAAAGGGGTCTGTCGCCGAGTGGCCACTGCCACTGGCGGTGCCCCCATGTTTCGCCACCACCACCGGCATCCATTGCTTTGCACTCACCAGCCCCCACAGGCTCCATCTGCACAGTCCGCAGGTCATATGGGGGACCGGGCGTTGTGCACCCAACCCCCGACCTCTTCAGCTCTAGCCGATAGTTGCATTGAGAACCAGGGGCTCCGCCCTAGCCCCCAGCCTTGCACCCACGGTCACATGGGTGACCAGGGGCCGCATTTTTTTGGCAGGGGGGACGATATTTTGTGGTGACGACTAGATGGCCATCAAATTTATGCTCATGAATTACTGAAGTCAGCATGACATCAATGTCCGTACGACGGTCTTTTTCCCCCTCCTAACCCTAGTTTTCCCTAAAAGAGCAATTTTTTATTTTTGGTATAACTTGGGCATATAGTATCAAAATCAGGCAAACGAGATATCACCAGAAAGCTGGTTCCAAGAACTATCTTGTGGTGTAGTTTATTTTATAGTATTTTCCTGTTTTACTAAATTTATTTCTATTTGAAGTCAGATGTACTTTTTATGCTTTTGAGCTCATAACTTTTCGCTACGATCTCCGATTTTTGCTATCTTTACGGTGTTGAAAAGGTATTGAGGAGCTTTATGTTGCTGTCCATGCATTTTTTTCTGTGTCTATCCCAAGTTTATCATTATTCTAGATTTGTCCCAATGGGTGCTTTGGAGATTACTTGGATATTTTGGCAGTTGAGAGAGTGCACCTTGCATCTTTGCACTTCATTTTAAGTGATACATCATTCAATAATCGACTGCTACTTCATAGATTCTAGGGTTGTTCCCATTTGGAGTTTTTGAGTGTTTTGAGGCATTGGGTCTACAATTGCTTTTATCATGATTCCTTGAGTCAATCAATGACTCTTATCCAGTTTCAGTAGGAGACAAAAGTATCTTTCCTTGCTTGCCAGATTTTGGTTCCAGTGTTACTCTACAAAGTTCTTCTAGTGCTTCTTTGCAGCATGTCATCTCATTGTAGGGGGGTTTTGTCACCCTGGATTTTCCTCCTCTATCTCTTTCTTGCATTTGTAAATGGGTACCTAATCAGGCCTAGTTGTTGGGACCCATCTTTTCTTGCATGCATCTTCTTCTAGTGTTTTAGCTTCTTCCTAAGTTCATCTTAAGGGGGGGTGTTAGAGTAGTAAGTTATTATGCTTAATTAATTATATCATACAGGTTAATTAATTAATTCACTTATTCCTTTAGTTGCTTAAGCTAAACTTAGGCACATTAATAATTATTTATTAATTATTAAGTGTGTACACTAGGGTTTCATTTAGGGTTTCTTGATCTCCTTCATAAGGATTGATCTCTTTGTAATAATTGGAGATTCTAATAATGCATTTTTTACACTTTGAGGTTTACATAACTTCTTGTTTGTTTTGAATGTCTTTTGCGTGTGACAGGTATCCATTTGCATGCAGGTGATCTTGGTTTCTAACATATCCAAGGCCAAATGAGCATGGAGGGAGTTTGACATGGATGGGCTCCAAAATACCTTGTTCGTGAAGGCCTAAACCTTTACCTTGGTAGTTCATGTTTTGGAGTGTGTGATGGACAATGGGACTAGGTGTAGGTGGAACACTAGACACAAGTTCCTTATTGGATGGGGAAAATAAAGCAACATAAGATAATGGTTGTTATTGTTCCAAGGAGGAACATTCTTGGATGAGGGTGGAAGACCAAGTGGATATGATGGATTTGAAATGAATTTGATGGCAAATGTGGAAGGATCATTGGGATTTTCATTAACATTGTGTTCACTAAGATCCAAGATATTTGTTTGATATTCTATGTTGACTTGGGAGGCATATGTCTCATCAAAAAAAGTGGATGTTGGTGGATCATGGATAGGACTAGGTGAAGGTGTATTTAGGATATCTTGCTCATGGGTGGGTATAGGATCAAGTTTCTCATGGATAAGCTCTTCATAATTATGGATATCATCTTGATCATATAAAATATATAGATTATGGATAGGTTGGATAAAAGTGATTTGATCTTGATTAGGACTAGGGCTTGATGTTTCCACATGATTAGGATTAGGCTCTTGATATAACTCTTGGTTTTATTGAATGGAAGTGGAAGGGGATGAATCTTGAATAGGCTCGATATGTTCTAGATGGTCAACAACATGGAGACATGATGGAGGTTGACTTGGGATCAATTGGGGAGATTCTTGAATAGGCTCAAGGGGGAGACTACATGATGAGGTTGCAACAATGTGCATGGTGTTTGAAGAATATTTGGTAGGTCCAAACATATGGGCTGGATGACATGGTGATGTTTGATTCCTTGCTAGTAGCCCTTGGGTCACATCCTTTGTAGGTGGATGGGTGAATTTGGGTAAGGCCATAGGTTTATTTTTGAAATGTTTGAACTTAGGGCGTGGATTTGATGGAGGATTAGATGATGGTGTAGGTAATGAAGGGTTTGATAGTTTGGAATGTATGGGGACCAATGGATTTGGACTAGGAAATGGTGGCTTTAGGATAGACCTTTGATTAGATTGTGATATAATATATTTATAGGATGCATGAGCTAGATTGGTATTTCCCTTGTAAAAGGTGGAATTACTACTTAAAGGCTTTTGATCTTGTTGTGAAGGTGGACTTTGGCTCACATGTTCTTGTTGCAAAGTGAATTGATATGATGATGTGGAATTGACATGGAAAGAGGTGGGATAAGGTAATGTGGAATTTTTTTGATAGGTGGATGGATTAGATTGATATGGAATGGAGGGAGATGCCACATAGGAATGAGGTGAAATTGATTGGTGTTGAATGAATAGAGGATGATTTGTTTGTTGGGTTTGACAAGTGGTTATGAGATATTGGGTTTGTGCTATGAGATGTTGCATTTGAGGCGATTGGCTTGTTTGAAGTTTTTGGATCATGTCATGGATTCCTTGAATGATTTTTTCATTTAAAGGTGATTGGCTTGTTTCAGCTATGTGAAGTATGTGAACGAGATTTTGTGCTATGCCTTCTAATGTTGGCATGGTGTCACTTTTGAAAAATATTTGATTAAGATTATGATGATGATTTAAAATGGTGGGATTGCTTGAATGAATAGGATGATTTGGATTGGAAAGATTAGATGACATAGAGAATGTTTATTGAAAGTTTGACTTGGGAAATATCAAACACAAGATCTCACGTGTAGGTTCATGAACACACACACCAAACACAATGATGAATTTGTCTTTCAAGATTAAATTTTATGATTAAACAAACATTTGAATACACAACAACAAGCCTAATGTTAGTCAAGTGGGTATGGCCAATTAGGTCTTAAGCTAGGATGTACAAGGTTGAATATGGATGATTTGAAAACAAAATCCTGCCACACAGTCGGAAAGGGGTAACCCATCCTTCACCTTCACTTCCCAAAGGTATAAAGTTCTTTGAGGCTTAGCCAAGAGTGACAAGATTTTAATTTCCAAAGAAGCGTGTCTTTCAATTCACACCTTGATTGAGGTCATCCCTTGGGGTGATGAAATCCCCTAGCAGACTTCCTATGAAGGGTTTGACCAAGTGAGGTGTTTTTGATCACACACACACACTTGATTCACACTTGCAGTTGTTAATTTTCCTTTAGAAAATAAAAATGTGTGTAAAACACTTCAAACACTTGGTTTGTTTTTCTAATCCAAATCTTAAATGTGTGATGAAAGACAATGGTTCATTTTAGTTCCAATTTTTGATTTGTGATTGAAGACAAAATTCGTTTTAAGAGCCCAAATTGAAGTGTTTTGCAAACAAGATTGATTGATTAAATGAGAGATAAAGATAATAGAATGAGTGCACTTGAAAGTTTTTGCTTTCCAATTCTATGTGATGACTGATATTTCTGCTACTAAAGCTCCTTATGATCACCTACAAAATAAAAAATAATAATATTAGAATGCAACCATAAAAAAAATAAGCTCATCAAAAAATTCTAATTTCAGATACATATTTTTAACATAACCAAATTAGATTCAATTATTTGAAGATGATATTGATCTGAAAAATAAAAAGTCAAAGAAAAAAACCCTGCTAATTTTTTGTGAGCTTTCCAGAAATGTAAAAAAGTTAGAAAAATTCCATGTTTTACACCCAAAAATGGGGATTTATGAAAAACCTAAAGAAAACAAAGATCAAATTGTTCCACATTGTATTTGACCTCTAAATTAAATTTTTAAAACATAAAAACCTATTAAAATTTAATGAGATTTCCAAAAATGTAAATATTTCTGGAAAATTTGATGATTTACGTCCAGAAAGTCAATTTTATGAAAAAATATGAAATAATGATAAAACCTAAAAAAATGGTGATAAACCCTCAATTTTTTTACTCTATCCCCTTGAGATTATTTTTAAGCTTCTTTGAAAATATTGTAGAGAAATGTGCAGCCATTTGGAAGATATGACAAAATTTGTAAAATCTAGAGTTTTGTCCAAAAACTGGCATATTTGCAACAAAAGGTTAATGAAACCTGCAAAAAAGAAAGCTATATCAAATGATTTACGTCGGGTTCACCAATTTAGTTAGGGTAAAAATATTAGAGAAAAATGTATAAAACAATTATAATAAAACCCTAACAAGCACAATAGAGCACAAATTAGCATGAAAATCAAAATAAGAAATCAAAGCAAACCGATCTCCAAGCTAGATTTGATTTATCTTCATTGCTCTTCTCCACCTGCATAAGAATGCAAGATTTTGAAGGATTAAATTATTTGTCATGTAATGCCCCACCAAGTAACCTTAAAAGGAAGTTGCAATTAACATCATAAGTGAACCAATTTTTTTTATAAAGTGCATTTAACATATACATTCACTTACTAGTTAACAACAACCTCTAAGGCTACAAGGTTAGGATTACTTAAACCCACACATACATATTACATATAACCATAGCCTTATGAACTCTATGAAATCACCATCATACATCATAAGAATACAACATAACATAATAAGATAATCAACCAAGATACAATCTCTTAAACATTATCTTAATCCAAAAGATACATCACTCATTCCTAGAATGAGGCAATAGTACAAAAGATTATAATTACAAAATTCCATCTCATAAACATAAGAGGGATAAAATAACTTATACAAAATAAAATATTATAATGCAAGTAATTACAACAAGAACCACGAGCTATCCATCTGGATGTCTCGCCAACAAGTATTGAAGATCGATGGGGACCCAACGGTTTTGGTGCATGTTCCACCCTACCAATGTGGTACCCGAAGGCCCACCCCCCATGCTAGGAGATAGTAACCAAGTAACATGGACAAAGATTCTACTACCTCAACCAAAGGCAAACTCATACTGACTCATACTGTTATAACCAACCAAATGAATTAACAAGTACAACTCATTCACCATACAAGTACAAATCAAATACAATGCACGTACAAATCTAGTACAATACAAGTACAAATCAAATACCATACATGTACACATCAAGTACAACTCAAGTACAACACAAGTACAAATCAAATACAATACAAGTACAACTCCAACATCACTGACATAGGTCACATTGCTTCCAGACATAAAGTAGATCAAGTATGTTCAAATAACCATACACATAAAATAATTAACAACATTGTCATAGATAGAGTGCCATCGCAAGGTTTGTCATGAGATCTCCTCTGGGCATTCTTCATAGGCTCCAGCACAAGTAATCCTGGTGGCCTCAACCGAATCTCGACACTCATACTCACTCATGCAGAATCAACTACCTCTCACAAGAACTAGATAGTTGATCTTGCCATTCCAGACCTTCTCATTCATCCCAAGTCTAAACAAGCCCTTGCGTCTATGAGTGAGGATTAAATTATCTTGATTAGTGAGAAGTTAGTCCTAATCTTCTAAGTACATTATTTTAATTATCACTTGTTTAAATCACTCCTGAAGGTTATCCAGT
>CM021102.1:816825954-816853752 GCA_007115665.2 Sequoiadendron giganteum
GCTTTTGTTAGGCGCCAGAGCCCAAAGAGGTAAACCGGATAACCTTAAGGAGTGATTTAAACAAGTGATAATTAAAATAATGTACTTAGAAGATTAGGACTAACTTCTCACATTAATCAAGATAATTTAATCCTCACTCATAGACACAAGGGCTTGTTTAGACTTGGGATGAGTGAGAAGGCCTGGAATGGCAAGATCAACTATCTTGTCCTTGCGAGAGGTAGTTGATTCCGCATGAGTGAGTATGAGTGCCGGGATTCGGTTGAGGCCACCAGGATTACTTGTGTCGGAGCCTATGAAGAATGCCTAGAGGAGATCTCATGACAAACCTTGCGATGACACTCTATCTATGACAACTGTTGTTAATTATTTTATGTGTATGGTTATTTGAACATACTTGATCTACTTTATGTCTGGAAGCAATGTGACCTATGTCAGTGATGTTGGAGTTGTACTTGTATTGTATTTGATTTGTACTTGTGTTGTACTTGAGTTGTACTTGATGTGTACATGTATGGTATTTGATTTGTACTTGTATTGTACTAGATTTGTACGTGCATTGTATTTGATTTGTACTTGTATGGTGAATGAGTTGTACTTGTTAATTCATTTGGTTGGTTATAACAGTATGAGTCAGTATGAGTTTGCCTTTGGTTGAGGTAGTAGAATCTTTGTCCATGTTACTTGGTTACTATCTCCTAGCATGGGGGGTGGGCCTTTGGGTACCACATTGGTAGGGTGGAACATGCACCAAAACCGTTGGGTCCCCATCGATCTTCAGTACTTGTTGGCAAGACCTCCAGATGGATAGCTCGTGGTTCTTGTTGTAATTACTTACATTATAATATTTTATTTTGTATAAGTTATTTTATCCCTCTTATGTTTATGAGATGGAATTTTGTAATTATAATCTTTTGTACTATTGCCTCATTCTGGGAATGAGTGATGTATCTTTTGGATTAAGATAATGTTTAAGAGATTGTATCTTGGTTGATTATCTTATTATGTTATGTTGTATTCTTATGATGTATGATGGTGATTTAATAGAGTTCATAAGGCTATGGTTATATGTAATATGTATGTGTGGGTTTAAGTAATCCTAACCTTGTAGCCTTAGAGGTTGTTGTTAACTAGTAAGTGAATGTATATGTTAAATGCACTTTATAAAAAAAATTGGTTCGCTTATGATGTTAATTGCAACTTCCTTTTAAGGTTACTTGGCGGGGCATTACATGATATATTAATTGCTCAATTTTGTAGCATAACATTGAGATGAAATATGATAGAAGAAGAAGAGATAGATAGATAAGAAGATTGAATTTTTTTTTGACAGAGTAAGGATGTTAGAAGACGATCCCTCTAAATGGCCTGTGAAGGCTTGATTTATAGGAGAAAGCTAGTTTTATTCAATGGCCAAGATTAAAAGTCAAATTTGTGATGTGTATGGCTAGGATTAAAATTTGATTTTAGTGTCTATGACACACATTAAGTTGGTTATGACATGAGGGTAAAACTAGGATGTGAGGAAATAAGTGAGATTCTTTTATTTATTTTGGAAGAAAAGATGCTTATGACGCACAATGAATGGGGATAAATATAGGATGTGAGTGAGAATCTCATAATTTAAATAATAAAATTATTTAAATTATGTGTGCATATGAAGAGTTGTAGTCAAGTGACACATGTTGCAATGTGGCAAAAGTGAGGGATTAATTCAAATATTTAATTTGAATTTTTGAGACATGTGAAGGAGAATTAATTAAATAAATGAGATTTATTTAATTAATTAGAAAAGTGATTAAGTGGAATAAATGGGATAAGTGGGATAATGTAATGACCTAGGGTAAAATATTACAAGATGTTTTACAAGGTCACGTATCGACTAGGTAATGTTATGACATGGACAATTTTGAGTGTCTACAATAACTACAAAACAAAATTTAGCAATTTGGATCTAGAAATCAGGTTGAGAAGATATAGGAGAGGTTGAATAGCATATTCAGATCTCAATCCTACAAAAAATCTAATCAAGACTGATACACTACTTTTGGCATATGAGTCCTAATACAATAGAGTTTCTAGTTTTTAGGTGTTCTAGACTTGTCTCTGTCAGATTTATTTTCTTGCCCAGAAACCCTAATTTGGGACTAAATTACACAATCTGGCATATGAGTCCCAGTGTGCATTAAATTTAGCATTTCTAGCATTTCAAGTCTTCAATCAAGCCTCTACATGTTTCTAGGTGCACCTCTTTTCTTTACTAGTTTTTAATTATGTTTTGTATTCATTTCTAGGTCATTTAGTGAAGTCTTGTATATCATTGAGTTTCATAATTAGGTCTTTCAAATCCCTACTCGGTGGTGAACCCATTTTAGTCTTTAATCATACCATAGGACAACATTTAGTAGATCTCTTCCCTTCAATCAATCATTAGATTAAGATATCTAGGGTTTCCCTGAGTGAAACAAGTGTGTGAAGTAGGAACCCTATCTCCTCAAAGATAAGGCTCCCTATTTCTGATGTTTTAGTAAGAAATCAATGTTTTATGGCTTGTTGTTCAAAATTGAAGTAGCCATAATAAAAAAATTGAACAGATCTCTCAACAAACAACATTTCAAATTATTTCAACTTGGGATGAAAAAGGCGAGATCTTCAAAACTCCTAAAGGCCTTGAGTGGGCACCTCCTCAAAATAAAAGGTGGTAGAAGCAAGGATAATTGGGATCTACCATTGAAAGGAAGGTTAAGAATCAATTTTTTTGGTTCCTCATTGGGAAACCCCAACCCCTCAGGTGTTGGTTTCGTGGTTTTTAATGACGATGGTCAAATTGTTGGGGTTGCATCAAATAAGTTACCATGGGGCACAAACAATATGGTTTAATGTGTTATAATGCTAGTAGGTGTTAAATTTTATGTATCCAAAGGTTGGCATAGTGTGGACATCAAGGGGGATTCACAGATCAGGGTAAGAGAAGTTGGGTCATTATCTACTCCTAGTTGGAGGTTCAAGATGTGGGTGGATGCCATCAACAAGCAACTCATTAAATTAAATTATTTCAAGTTAAATCATGTATATAGAGAAGTGAATATAGTAGTGAATTTTCTCTCTATTTTTTGGATAGAACAAGGTGAGGAGTGCATTCTTTCACATGATTCAAACTGTGACTGAGCCTGACAAATTTGTGTGACAATGATATTTCATGATAGTGGAAAGATTTTTTTTTTAGAATTCAAAGGCTTTGGTGTTGGAAGTTAGTAGTGATTGTCTATTCATGGTATGGATGTCATCTCATGTTGTGTTTCCTCACATGGGAATATAACAATCAATTTGGTGTGATTTGGATTTGAAAATTGTGGTATTGGGTCAGACTTAGGTGGCAGTTTTTAGAACTACAGCCTCTAAATGGTTGGATTTTTAGTATGATTTCATCAAGTTTACACTTGATCATAGTTAATGACATGTGTAATTCTAGCTGGGTAGTGGTTTGAGTGTTGGTTTTTGTTCTTGGTCCTTCCTCGAGGATGATTCGAGGTAGGTAGCAAATATTTTTTGAGATTCTAGCCTATGTAAGTTGCAGTGATAAATTGCTTTAAATGCTATTGGCTTGTAAATATTTGGCCATGACTGGGTGGTGTTTTCATGTTTTTGATGGAGGTAATGGCCATTTGTAGATGTTATAGGCTCTCCACAATAAATGGAAAAATGGTGGAGGCGACTCTAGAAATGTATGAGGCACAAATAAGGTGTCTCTTCGACACATAAGATGAAGAAATCATCAAGGGTATAAAAAACATTTTGGGTGAGAGGTGTCTGGGTAGGGTTCACATCCATGATGGGGACCTATTGGGGCTAGTTCTCACCAATATTTCTCATTTGAAAAGGAAGAGGAGCGATGCGCACGTAGTGGTCGGGCTTTTGAAACATCCCCATGCTAAGGAGACCAACTTAATGCTCTCTTCCTTATATTTCTATCCATCTACTAGTATTGTTTGTGATATATTGGAAGATGAGAAGGTTCATAATAAGCTGAGAAGGTTCATAATAAGGAGGAGGTGAAATCAATTTTTGACAAATTCAAGGAGGCCATTGAAGCAAAGAATATTTAGTTGTTTCTTGATCATGTGATCCACAACAAGAATTCCTTGGAAGTGTTTCAGATAAGGAGGATGAAAGAGCTTGGGGTAGGGATTATAGCTCTATTGTCAATGTATTATCCCATGGTTTTCATGTATTTATTTTTTAAATAAAAGGATGAGTGATATCCTCTCTAGTAGAAATTTTCTTAAAATAAAAGAAACTTGTCTACAAATAAAAATAAATAAAATAAAATGAAAATATTAATAAATAAAATAATTATCTATTTATTTATATAATATAATTTTTTGTTATTAATAATAAATTATTATGTCGAGAGGTATTCTAGAGTGACAATTTAAGGGATGAATTATTTATTTATATATTTGTAGTAATTTAAATAAAAAATATCTTAATAAACATATGCAATGTTTTTTTAGTTATCATTTAATATTTCAAAACTATAGAAAATATCACCCATAAAGTAGTTTATTTTAGAAACTATAATAACATATATAAAAATATTTGAATTAATTAATTTTCATAAAAAAATAGCAATATAGTTGCATAATTAAATATTAAAAAAATAATTATTTAAAAAATATAGATAAAACCACCTTACATACATCTATCTAAAAAACAAGACATTTCTCTTATTATTTTTTAGATATTTACATTTAAGATATTGATGGTAGTAATATATAATATAATAGTAAAATATTATATAGTTTTCAACTATTGATATAAATGAATTTGTTATTTCTTAGCTTATTCCAAAGGTTTGTGTTCTAAGTATGTATAATTTGAAATTTATCTTCAAGATTTGAACTACAATCATCTGTCATTTTTTTTATTAGATTGAAACGGGAAGGGAATGTACCCATTACAAAGTATCCATTGAGGCAGAAGGGAGGAGGCTCACAAAAAGTGAGACAAAAATTAAACAAAAGTCACCTGAAGTGAGCCTGAAAGGACCACTAACAACCCATACTTTTGACCAAAGCATGAAATTGGTAACAAACTAGCTACAGAAACCTAGAACACACATGAAATAGAAAAAATCAATAGAAACCAACAACTTAAAATACAAACAATCACTACCAAAAGGCAATACCAAGAATCCAACATTAAGCTTAAGCTCCACTCAAAAGAGAACTAGGGGCAACACTTCCCAAGAAAGGTCTCCAACTTTCTTGCAAAATAAAATAGGAAAAAGAAGCAAAAATCAACCCAAAACCACCAAAGGGGGTTCCATCTCTAGCATAAAAGTGGAAAAAAAACTACTCCAACCCACTCCAAACATGGCCAAAATCTAGCCAACAACCAACCCAACAACTAGGTAAAATAGGGGTACTCAAGGAGGTACCAAGAAAACCAAACCAGAACGGCTTCGAAAGCCCCTTAGTAAAAAATCATATCACCTATAGAACCAACCATCTCCACCTCAATAGGAGGGGTCTCCACCTCAAAAGGATTATCTAAATTGAAATTCAAAGAGAAGCAACACCACCCAAACAGGGGTACCAACCTAGCAAGAAGTTGAACTAAGAACCCATTAACAACCAATATTTCCACCTTGCTGAAAAACAAGTCAAATGAGACACAAGGACCATGAAAGCCCCAACCAAACAAAACCCAAATCCATCAAAAAACAATAACTCCACCACAATAGGAGAGTTCTCCATTTTAATAGGAGAAGTTGAAATGAAAGTTGGGATAGTTAAATAGAGGATCCACCAACCGAAGCCAAACCATAGAGAAACTTGACAAGAAAACAAAAAGACACCATAAAACCCACCACACCAAGAAGATGTAGAATGAATCAAAGAGGAGTAGACAAAGGAATAATGCAAATAGAGGCCATAGAAATTTGGTCACCAAGGCCACATACATGATTTTGAAAACCTATCAAAATTGCAACAACAATAAAAAAATCTACCACAAAACCAACCAAAAGATCTAGCCAAATACCAATCAATAGTCAAGGATCTTGAGGAAGGGACAACCATGAACTTTATGGAGAAACAATGGCCAAGGGATTTTGATTGAATCAAACCCAAATGATAGCGAGGATTGATGAAGGCACCATAATAGAGCAACAACCATGCACTCTAGAGACCACCCAAACTCCCCACAAGAACCCAAATCAAAGCCTCCCACCATCCCAACAAGAAGGCAATTGGTGGGAGGAAAAGGGGTAAATGCTACAACAAACCCAACCTCTAAGCATAAAAACACCAAAAGCCAAGAACATAATAGCACCCACCACCAAACATTGGTTGTGAACCCAAGCAAGACAACAAAGGCAAACACAACAACACCAAGCTCAATAATAGTTTGAAATAGACTCTCACAAACACTCAATAGGTTGAAAAAAACCTACAAAACCTCAAAGAACAATGAGACCCAACATCCTCTTTAGAAATATAAATCTAGCAAGAAAGAGGCTGCAAAAGCCTTCCCATGGCACACAATTCCAAGAGAAAAATCCGCACAAGAAATAAAAATGCAAAAAACCTCAAAAAAGCATGAGCCTATGTCATGGCATATAGAGAAACACAAGCCTAAAATACAAAAATAGACTCAACAAAACAATCAGGCCAACAAGAAAAAAGGCACACACACACACTCAACGTAGGAGTTTCCTACCCCAAGACCACCATCCACCCAACATCCACATCATCCCCATCTGGATTGGACCCTCCATCCTCATCTTCCTCACAAGAAAAATTAAAAAATTCCATAACACTCCTCTTCTCGCTCATGAAACTCCTCTTCCTATTCACACAAGCCATTCCACTAATCATCCATCATTGTTTACAAAATGGTAGAAAAACTAATTAGTAATTAGTTAATCTTATTAATAATTATATTATTTTTTGAACTTTTTATTTTAGACTATGAAATCTATCATAAAAATAGTAATAGATCTCTTAGATATATTTATCTAAGAATTATTTTATTTACTTAAGTGTTATTTTGTTTTACATTAAAAATATTTATTTATGTTTTCTCAAGAGTTATTTCATAAAATTAGGTTTTTTTAAAGTATATGTTAGCAATGTTTTATTTATTTTATGTATAGGTTCATATTGTGACCTCTTACAAATATAATGACAAAAAAGGTACTCCCTAGCATGGCCTTGATTTAATGTCATAATGTGTCTAACATATTCACATTAAGTCTTGGGCCCTTGTGAACTAAATGAGATTATTGGTGCCTTATTTGGAGTGTTGTAACACACTTTCACACTTTTGTAGGGTTTTATTAAATAATTGGTCTTCTTTACACTTTAATTAGCCTTATTTTACATCCACAAGCCCCATTTAATGCATCTTTTCAAGAATAATCCCAACATAAACCAAGATCCAATCATAATTCAAATGATTTTAGGTTGTGTGAACCAAACTTAGTGATCTAGGACTCATAAACCACCTTAGGTGTATGATTCCCACCTAGGTTTTTGGGTCCCAATATGCATTTTGTATCATTCTAAGAATTTTAAAAAATGTGTCCCATATTTATGCCTAATGGGACTCATACGCCACTTCTGGCATATGAGTCTTGTGTGGCCCAAAATTAAATTTAATTCAAATTATTGATGGGATTTTATTCTCCTAGATCTAATGTCGACTTGTAGTGAGCTGTAATTTTGAGAAATTGGGCATAAACAAGTATAAATAAAAGTTGTTTTCACTCATTTTCTCCTAGCAAGCAATCAAGCGACCTAGCAAGTTGAATGAACATCCTTATAGAAAATTTGAGTTACAAGAGCATTAAAAAACATTGAAGGGCTGATTATCAGGTGTTTTTATAGAGATTTTTTCAAGTATCAAGCATCATGTCAAATTCATCATGTATCACATTTTTTTTTAGCTAACAATTGTGATGTAGGGTTTCATGATTCAAGCTAGCATTCAATCCAAGATCTATCACATTCAAGAAAGAGTCAAGATCTACATACATTGGATTCACTTCATACATGTTTTCAAAACTTTATTGTTAGGGTTTGGTGAGTGTCAACATTACATTTTGTTCATTCATCATTCATTTATCCTCTTTCATTTCATTTGAAGGTTTCATTACCAAAACGGGGTTTGACCAAGGAAAACCCCTTTCCACTAACAAAACAACATTTTCCCCTCTCTTTAGTGTATGATTTGCAGATCTAGGTTGAAGACATATTGAAGAGAAAGTTTGGATAAATTTTTCAAAGTATTCAAAGTTCTCAAAGTTGTCACCTTGCATTGGAGATCATTAGAAGATATCTACAGGTTGCAAATCAGAGTTTCAGATTCAGAAACCTAAAGAGGGGTTCACAGATCTGGCAATAGGGTTGTCCTAGAGTTTGATTATAAACTAAGGAGGTGTTCACTGCAAAGATAGGTCTTGCAAATAATTAATTAAATTCAATACCTAATGCTTAAACCTAATGCAATGCAATACTTCATTAAATGACCTAAAAATGCATGTAAAAAAGAATAGAAAGCTAAGAGATGAAAGGTGTGCACCTGGAAACTTGAAGATGACTAGATGAAGCTCTGAAATGCTTAAAAACTAAATCTAAAGCTGACTAGGAATCATATGCCAGACCAGGTGATTTAGTCCTAGATTAAGGTTTCTGGGTAGGAACGGGTTTTTGATAGTGTAGATTTAAGATTTGCGAAAAATTGGAAATTTGTCTATACTAGGACTTAGGACCTTGTGAACTAGATTATCTTATTGGTACCTTATTTGGAGTGTTGGAAAGTGTTGCAATAAAATTTCACACTTTTCTAGGGGTTTATTAAATAATTGGACTTCTTTATGCTTTAATTGGCCTTATTTTACATCCACAAGCCCCGTTTAATGCATCTTTATGAGGATAATCCTGACATAAACCAAGATCCAATAATATTCATTTTTTTTAAGGTTGTGTGGCCTATATTTAGTGATCTATGACTCATATGCCACCTTGTTCATATGATTCCTACGTAGGTTTTTGGGTCCCAATCTGGATTTTGTATCATTCGAAGAATTTTTGAAAATGTGTCCCATAGTTATGCTTAATGGGACTCATACACCACTTTTGGCATATGAGTCTTGTGTGGCCCAAAATTAAATTTAATTCAAATTATTGGTGGGATTTTATTCTACTAGATCTAATTTTTACTTGTAGTTTTATAATTTTGGGAAATTGGCATAAACAAGTATAAATAGAAGATTCTTTCACTCATTCTCCTTACAAAAAATTGAGTGACCTAGCAAGTTGAATGAGCATCCTTGTAGAAAATTTGAGCTCATAGGAGCATTAAAGATCATTCAAGGGCTGATTATCAAGTGTTTTAGAGCTTTATTCAAGTATCAAGCATCATGTCAATGTCATCATGCATCATGTTCATTTCTGATCTAACAATTGTGATGTAGAGTTTCATGATTCATGCTAGCATTCAATCCAAGATATATCACATTAAAGAAAGAATCAAGATCTACATCCATTGGAGTCACTTCATACATGTATGTAACACTTTATTGCTAGGGTTTGGTGAGTTGCAACATTACATTTTTTCATTCATCATTTATTTATCCTCTTTCATTTTATTTCAAGGTTTGATTACCAAAATGGTGTTTGACCAAGGAAAACCCCTTTCCACTAACAAAACAAAATTTTTCCCTCTCTTTAGTGTGTGATTTTTAGAGCTAGGTTGAAGACATATTGAAGATAATTTTTGGAGAAATTTGTCAAAATGTCCAAAAGTTGTAAAATTTGTCACCTTGCATTGGAGATCATTGGAAGACATCTATAGGTTGCAAATCAAAGTTTCAGATCCGAAAATTAGGTGGAGAGGAAAGAGTAGACATTGAAGAGAAAAAATAGACTTTGAGTTTCTAGAAAACCCTAACTAGATTGATATGCCACTTGTAAGGTTCAAAAATCTCACTTGCAAATTATTCCATTAATTTCCAAAATAATTTAATAGAATAAAATAATTATAGAAAGGTTTGAAAAAAGAGGAATAATTAAATTACTTCACTATCATTTCAAAAGGAATTTCATACATTAATGAGTTAATATGTATATCAACATAAGGCCATGCCTTTACATAATTCTAGCCATGAAGGATTACACAAAGATACACAATACACATAAATTCAAACACTATAAATGAAAATTAAGGAAACAACAAGATAATCAATGCATCCACAAAAGAAGCATAACATAAATATATTCATAAGTGTAAAACCCTCGTAGGGATGAAAAACCACTTGCAAAAATGACTCATTGGCTTAATAAAATGTCTCAATAGTTGCAAGATGCCTCACTGGCAATGATCAAGTTGTCCCACTAACAAGACCATTCATTACATATTTCAGTATATCCAAAATATCATTCACAACAAGGAGGATAAGAAAGTTCTTTTTCAAGTCACATAAGTCTACAAGAAAAAAATTCAAGTTTCACCAATGCATCATCCTTGCATATGAAATTATAGTAATGCTAACACTATCATGAATTTCTCCCAAGTATTTTCAAATAATACCATTCTACCTCCAATGACCTCTCAAATATCACACAAGTAATCCTAAGCTTGTTAGAAAGCACACATGCCTATGCAATTATAACAAGAATGCTTACTTCTAAACTCATTGATTCATAGAGGTTTCAACAATAAGAGAATAATACTATAAAAGAGTTAAGAAGGTATAGCTCATGTATGTATGAGGATAAATATATAAGCTAATGCATATATATGAGTATACATTCTTATGCAAATAAAATTCAAGATCAACTAAATGAGGGAATTCCTATTTTCTCTGTATGTGCATGATAAACCATGATGCATGAGAAGAATGCCATCATTAAACTTAAAATTTAATAAGGCAAGGTGTGATTTAACATTTATTTATCTTTTTTATAAAATCCCCAATTACATAATATGTGTAGATTAATTGCAACCTACATCTATATATATATTTCTCAAGTGTTATTAAATACCTCAAATTTCATATTCAAATATTAAATTTTGTCCTCCTATATGAATCTCATACTTATAATATTTTTCTTCAATGGAATATAATAAATGTTATTCTTAAATTAAATATAATAACTTAATTTGATTTCTTTACTTTATTACTTAATCTTTCTAAAGTACTCTTATAATTCCAAGGTTTGATATTTGATTACATAAGAGAATAGTTCACAAGAAATAAACTCTACATTTGGTTTTACATCTCACAATTGACTTGATTTGATCAATATTCAAACACTCCAGTGACTAGTAGCAATTAAATGCACATATGTACCTTTTTATTTGCACACAAGAATCCAATAACTTATTTCTAATCTTTATGATTTATGAAAAATTACAAATTTATACATAACCAAATGAAATACTTTCAGATTGGAAATATATATATATATATATATATATATATATATATATAATTTTTCCATTCATGAATACATATATGTATAATTAAACACAAAATTTTCCCAAGTTCACTATTTGATTTCATAAGAAAATCATTCACAAGAAAGAAATACTACATCTAGTTTTACATTTCACATCTTTTTGGTTTAGTCAATCTCTGTCATATGCATAGAGTACTTTTTTGCTGCTAATAAAGTGTTCATTACTTCATTGGTAATTTATTTGATGCATTCTAAAGAAATAAAAAAATTACATATATTTGAACAAAGATATTTCAATCAACAACAAATATATTTATATATTTATATCTACACTTATCACATATTTATACAAATATTCAGAAGAAATCTAACTTTTACTAAAATATGTCAATTTAAAACCAAATATTAACCAATCCAAAATAGATTTTGATGTTGATTCTTTTCGAATTTTTTCTCTTGCACACATACCTACTGTATTCGTATTCTCACTTATATTTATATACATTTATGTTTCTATCTATCTATATATATATATTTATATATGTAGATGTACAAAATTAAACACATTTCCAACTAAATAATTACATTACCGATACAACTACATGCATACTCTCTGTTACATTTTATCAACAATGATATGTTTAATTATGTATGTATGTATGTATATATATATATATATAATATATATATATATATACAAATATAGATACATTTATATGCATATATATAAACTTTCAGAAAGTTACATTTACAGACAAAATAAGGTATACTTTTATAGCCATGAGTATATTATTTTACATTCTTCATTGATAATTATAGGTATATATATATATTTACAAAAGAATTCATTTGCAACCAAAGTTAAATATACATCCATAGCCAAGTTTTCTTTATATTTCAGTAACTGTACACAATCATGTACATATCCAAACATATACACACACTTATACATACATATATATGTATGTATATATATATACCTACAAACTTAAACATGCAAAGAATGGAAATTGCACAGACCACAACAAGAAAAAGAAGTAGGAAAATGAAATAACCTAAGTCTATTAGGTGGTAAGAAGGGGCTAATGAACCCTCTATGGAGGATGCACTATGTGTGGTGGGCAGCACCCTCTCCATAGGTCGCGGCTCGTGGAGGGCATTGCCTCCACAACGCAACCACCCTCATAGAGGGTGCACAACTAGAGGCTTAAAGCCTTCACTCAAAATTCCTAAATCTTTTCCACTGTAAATTAAATCCCAATTTCTCCCTATTCGTTGGTTTCTAAATCTAACAAGGCATCAATATTGTAAACTCAGCAAGGCTTTAATTATATTTACAAATGTATAAATTTTGTATGCATCTCTGATAAATACAGATATATATAAAATAATATATGTATATAAATTACAAGAAGAATAATAAAAAAGAAGCAGGTTGGAACGGTCTTGACATAGATTATATTCCAAAACTTATACATTTTCACACTAAATACATGATTTCCATAGATATAACCAATTGGGGTTTGTAAATGTATGAGTTCAATCTTTCCTCAATCAAGCGTTTATTCACACATTTGAAATTGATAGTATTGGGGAAGAATTTAGAAACCTAGAATACACTCTCTCTTGATTTCCTTCTCCTTCCCTCCCATGTTCTTGTTTTGTTGTGTTTTCTAGAAATACTACTCCTTGAAGCCCATTTTTAGTTATATTTTGTAGAGAAAAAAGAAGATTATGAAAAAAAAATTGTCTGCTTTCGTTATTCTTTTTTTTTGTGTGCCTTTTTTAGCTTTCCCCAAAAAAAACTAATCTTGAAAATAATAAAATAAATAGTTTATTTACATGCATAATATTTATCCTCTGTAAATATTCAAGAAATTCCATTTTAATTGCAAATTAAATATTTATTCAAAGTAAATATTAAAGAGATAACATTTAAATGCTAATAAAAATAATTATTCTAAATAACCACACATTATTGTTCAATTGAAAAATGAATTCTCTAATTAAAATGTAATTTATTCTTTTTATTTCTTTGTACTTTTATTTCACACAAATTAATTAAATTAAATATTGTAAAATAGGAAAAATAAAAATAGGGTTCATGACACCACTTCTGACATATGAGTCCTAGTATAGACAAATTTACAGATTTTTATAGATCTTGAATTTGCATTGCTAGAAACCTATCCATGCCCAAAAAACCTAATCTGGGACTAAATCACCCAATCTAGCATATGAGTCCTAGTCATATTTAGATTTAGTGTTTTCAACATTTTAGAGCTTCGTGCAATCCTCTTTAGGTTTCCATGTGCAAACCTTTCATCTCTTAGGTTTCTATTTTGTTTTACATGCATTTTTAGGTCATTTAGTGAAGTATTTCATTGCATTAGGTTTAAGCATTAGATATTTCATTTAATTAAGTCTTTCCAAGCCCTATCTTGGTGGTGAACCCCTTTTTAGTTTATAATCAGACTCTAGGAGGTGATCCCACAATACTG
Organism: Sequoiadendron giganteum; assembly: GCA_007115665.2. NCBI lineage: Eukaryota > Viridiplantae > Streptophyta > Pinopsida > Cupressales > Cupressaceae > Sequoiadendron > Sequoiadendron giganteum. Next base: position 816,839,924 of record CM021102.1, read on the forward strand.
GTTTACAATTTCTAGGCAAATTGGACACTAAACTATTTTTTTAAAACTAAATCTTCACTTTCGGGCTCCTATAGAGGCTAAACTGTGAGGAATTTGAAGATGATGAAAACTAGTGATTTGTGAAGTTTTTTCTATACATTCTAAATATATATTTTCATTTTTTTTGGAATCAGATTGTACTTCTTTTTCCATCTCCTTCAAAAACTAGTTTGTCAAAAAAAAAATAGCATTTTTAAGGAGTGACGATCATAGTGTACAACATAAATTTTTTTGTATGAAGGATAAAATTATATTTTTTTCGAATTTAGATTTGTAACTATGATATCTAACCAGTTCATTTGGTTTTATAGTGTTTTATTTAATGTTTTTTTCTTAACCAATTTTCGAAGTCAAAGTAATTACAATTCAGACATAGGCAGACCGTAGACAGTATAAATTTTTCTATATGTATCGAAATTCAATATTTTGTTTTAATGGATCAAGGACATGAATACCTAGCTTGAACATATTTTTCAAAATTTTATTTTGATAATCTAATTTTTCCACTTGTGCAAAACAAAGAGCTTGATTTTCGGTGAAAAACCTATGTTTAATAAAACTGAAAAAGAAAATACATAATAAAATCAAAAAATATTAAAATTATATTTGTTGGATAGCTCATTCTGAGGACTATCATCATCCAGTTGGGTTTGTGAAGTCTCCTCCATTTTCATCCTCAACCCAAGCTTCAAAACACAAAATTCTGGAATTTTTTACCACTTAAGGGGGAGGAGGGAAATGGGGAGTTCGAGCGAAACCCTAGGGGTTCGAGTGAACCGCCTTTCAAAAATGTTTTCCTTTGGGTTTTTTTGTGGGAATGTTGTGAATTTAATTGAATGGTTTTGTTCGAACCCTAGTTCATTCAAACCTGATTTAGGTTTGTACGAATTGCAAAAATGATTTTTTTGGCATGGGGTCATTTTTTTCAACTTTTCCTTCCTCACTCCAGTTGTAAACCACTTTTTTGAGTTCACCCTAGGGACAAACCTATTGTTAGATCTATTTCTCCTTTGCATACTTTAGATTGATATCTCTAGAGTTTTCCTTAAATGATTGATTGTGATTTTTTTTTCTATGTCCTAAACCATAAAACAACCATTTTCTTTCATTTCATTTTGGTGAACCCACATTTATAACATCATAATTCTAATTTGGAGTGCATCATCATCCTATATCTCGCTTGCATTAACATTGTATTAGTTAATTGGCATTCTAGGGTTTCTAAAAATAATAAAAATGACTTAAAATTTTCTGAAAATTTATGAAAAAAAACCTCATTGGGACTCATATGTCCCTCTCGATGATTTAGTCCCAGCGCAAATTTTAAACTAAATTTTCCAAAATTTAAAAAACTATTTCTATGCTAATGTTTTCTATTGATAAATTTATGTTCTAGTTTATGGAGTTTTTGTTATATTCATTACTTTGCATTTAGCTTAAATTTTCATTTTCATCCATCTTGTATTTAGTATCCCTTGCATGAGATTTTATACTTGATGAAGTTTGAGACTCATGTCATCCGATAGCACAATCAGTGTGGATCTTGGGTTGTCTAGCTATTTCAATCCTAGTATTGATACTAGTTCACTAGGTATGGACCATACCCTTAACAATTCCTTGCCTTCAAGTAGTGTGACACATGTTGAAACAATGGTTGCTAGTCTTCCACAATTAAACATAATCCAAATTCATGAAGACTTAGCAAACCTACAAAATCAAATAAGTACTGAGAATATTTCAACTACCACCATCCCTACCATACATAACATTCATCGCATGCTTGAAAGTGAAGATTAACTTAACCTTGTGTGTAACATAGTTTAGATCTCTGGAAAACATCTTACCTCAACCACTAATTTTTCTTTAACCTCAAACAATGTCACAAGAAAAGGAGGAATTCAAATTACTTATCCCACAACAATTACCTATATTATTACCTATACAAACCCTCAAGTTACAACAACAATGCAACTGACTAGTAATGTGATTCCTTCCTTGGGTATTTCTGCTAGCATCCCTAGTACCTTTGTGGCATCACATGTCATATCTCCTACCACTTTACCACCTATAAGCATTCCATTCACTTAACCTTCAAAAAAATACACACCTCCACCTTATTAGCCTCCATGTCACAATACGAACAATGATCCTCTCATAAAAAAATTTTGCAAACCGTTTCATCCCTTCAAAAGAAAGTTTTCACCATCAACCAAAATCAAAATAGCCCACCAACATATTATGTCAAAATCAGTCCCTTTTCCTTGGAGATATTGTGAACACTGATGCCATAAGTTGTAGAGGTGCCTAGATTCAAGAAATATGAAGGGAAAGTAAATTATTCTATCCATGTTTCTTCTTATACTACCTTATTTAGTGACTTTATTCTTGACAATAAACTCTTTCCTAAGATTTTCCCTAGGTCCTTGAAAGACACTACCCTAGAATGGTTTTCTTCATTATTGAACAACTCAATTCGTTCATTCAATGAAATTTTTGAGACATTTATCAACCATTTCCAAGTGGATATGACCCCTAAGATGACCTTGGCCAGTTTGATGAGATGTAAGCAAAAAGAAGAGGAAAATATTACAAAATTTATTTCAAGCTATCAATCGCTTTATTCCCAAATTGATGTCAAGTTTATTGACCCTCACCTTCAAAATATATTCATAGAGAATTTGAAAAGTAATATAAAAGATAATTTTACCATGATGAAATTACCCTCCTTCATGCACTTATGTGCTGCCCTTTGTGATAATCAAAACTCGATTAGTAGTCAAGATGCAAAATCGACCTCTACTCGAACTAATAATTTTGAGTCCAAAAATAAAAACAATTACCAATATTTTAGGAAGTAGAATAAAGGTTTCCTTCAACTTAATCCACCTCAACCAAAAACTCAACATGTCGATAAACAAGTAGCTATTGTAAAACCAATGATACCCTTTAGCTATGGGAACTCGAAAAGACAACTAACTCTATTGCTCGATACCCTTCATCACACAATGTCACAACTCTTAGAACAAAAGATGATTACCTTGCCTCCCATTAAAACTCCTTATCTTAAACCATTACCCACAAAATATAGACCAAATTATTACTATCATTATCACTGACAAAATGTACACCATACAAAACATTGCAAGCATCTTAAACATCTTGTGCAAGACCTCATTGATTTCGACCATCTTTTCATTGGACGTGTTAATGATCAAGAAAACAATTTTGTTTCCCCTCTTAACCAAAACATTCAAATGTTTACCAACTCTATGCCTAAACATAACATTTAATTTACCAAAGCTAGTGAAACTACAAAGACTGATGTGATGAATGTTGACACGGATGATGAAAAAATAGATACAATTCAACAAATTCCTATGGATATTTATTAACAAGAACAAAATACTATCGATGGTATGGTTGCATTGGTCAAAACTCAACATCGTACAGGTCAACCAAAAAAATCCTCTTGATATTTCTTTTTCATCCAAAGATATACTTAAACATGCATGTGATGGTCCTCTTTACATAGCTGGTCGAATCTATGATCAGCCCACTCATGAGATATTAATAGATCACATCTGTGGAGACAATGTGATCACCGAAGAATTCTTATTGGTGCATGATCTCTACCAAGAAAAATATGATAAACTGAAAGAATGGATCAAGATGTATAATGGTTTCACTTGCCCTACAATGGGATCGATCACCTTACCTTCGCAAATAGGACCAAAAATGCTAGATGTCTCATCATCCATCATCTTGATGTTAGAAAAATTCCATGTGAAGCTCTTGGTTACCCATGGATATGCTCCATGGAATTCATCTCATTGATTGTGCATAAATGTTTAAATTTTCCCTTTGACAATGAAATTTTCACCGTGCATCATAGTGGCTTTAACCCTTTGTCTTCATGTGGAAAATTTTCACTAGATTTATTTTGGCTTGAGCCTATGGAACCTATTAAATATCGAAAGACTTATTTTTCAAATCATACCAAAAGTTTAAGATGAAATACATAGAAAAATCATCCCTTCAAAACATGGTTAAACTCATGACCAAACCTACCATCCTTGACAAAACCATGATTGAACCTAAAGACATGCCAAACAAACAAGAACAAATAAAGATAGATCCTTTGCCTATTTCCCATAAAAGACCAAGAGATAATGAAAAAAATCTTGTTACACCTCCTAGAATAAAACAAGTTTACAAAATTAAAGAGAAAGTGGTTGAACAACCTTCCATGGTTCCTTCCCTTCCTCCCCTTAGTGAAGAAAAGAAACCTATGGTTGATCATCCCACTCATACACAAGAACAACTTGAAAATCGAACTAAAATAAATAGAGGTGCTAGAGAGCGTAGGCGTAGATGTTGTGCCCTTGCTCAAAGGTTAAATGAAGAAACAAACAAAGAAAACCAAAATCTAAACTTGACTGAAGCAATAAACGATGAGTCTACCTCACAACAAGAAGATCTTATAGTGCAACCCTAATAAGAGACAAAACATTCTTTAGAAATTTCATTTGACCTCTTGTTATAATTAATTTAGATGATGATGAGGAGATTACTAAAATTGATGAGGAGGTGCATAATGAATTGAATAAATTGTTTTCCTCTTTCATGAGCTTAAATGATAATTCTTCTAAGAAGAGTGTTGAACTTGGTGATGGCCCTAGTTCGGCACTTTCTATTGTCTCATTGGCTAGTTTTCCAAATTTAATATATAATGAACATGATTAGGATACAAGCAGCTTGCTTTAGGTTGAATCTGAGTGTGTAGCTCCCTAGGTAAGTCTCTCTCTCATAGAGAGTCCTTTAGTAGGTTTCCTCCCTAGTGATCATCCTCACCTTAGACATAACCTAATGAGTTGGGATACATACACTCATCTCAACTTGTATCTATCATTCTCTCTCAACACCTCTCTCTACCATCACCTATTCTAGCTATACCTCAACCTATTATCTCCTTGCTTGCTTGGTGTTCCTCTCAACTATCACCTAAGCTAGCTATCCCTATGCATGAGCTAGCTGGGCCAATAGCATGTCCTTCTCCATGGTCACCTATTTAGCTTGTGTATGTATGCTATCTCTCTAATCCATAACCTAGTCTCTATCATACCTAACCACCTATAGCTACCTCCTAGCCTTATATCAATTTGGTTGTGCAATGGCCACCTACACCTAGGAATCCTTCTCCTCCTTCCCCTTCGAGCATATGCCTCTCCTTATACTTGTGGAGATCCTAGGCCTCCTACTAGCTTCTTACCCTCCCCCTATCCATATTTTGCATCCTATGGATGCTATGGGGTGACTCTTATAAGTGGATCTCACTACTGCCTCCCATTGGTGGTTTTCCCACACTTTGTCAAGGTCTTGTCAATCATACATGCCTATAACATTCCTACATGTCCCATACTCCAATGTGGTCTTGTATATGCAATTTATTCTCTAAGATCCCATAGTGCTAGGATAAATTCATATAGCTCAACTATAGATTTATCTATAGTAATCATTAGCCCCTAGTCATCCACCTCTCTCTAAGTCTTGGTGAGCACTACCTCACCTATTGGGACACCCTACTACTAACCAAAATACCACTTAATTCACTCAGTCATGTATCTCTCTCTATATAACATGGCCACTCCTTTTGATCAAATAGCATAGATATTTACCAAATTTTAGTTTCTTTGCATCCTCCTCCTAGGCGTCATAGTATTATCATGGTATCCATATGAAAGAATCTAAGTCATCAATTTACCTCCTCTAATAAAAAATTCCACTAATGCTTTTGTATTTTATCATGCCTATGTACATGTATACGTAGGGTAGTCTTGCACCCCATACCTTGAAATTGACTATTTGTGTCATGAACATGTGCTCCCACAACCATATGTGTATTAGGGTGATGCAACATGCTAGGATGACACCATATCTATATACTACTTTATTCATGTCATAGTAGAGATTTTCTAATACACATGTTCCCCATGAATAAACAATTACCTCCTCTATCATCTTCTCTAACACTCTCCCCCACCTAGTAAAGAATCATTGAGACCTCCTATCTGGTATGAGGACCCCATTGATTATCCTTGACAACATGAAAGGAAGTGGGGAAAAGAGAGCCATGTACCATCAAAGTTCCATCTCGCAATCCTTAATGCCTAGGTCATCTATAAGAAACAACCAACTACGTGCACTCTCTCCATTATCTATGTCATAGATCACTCTCTCCCCTTAGATATAAATTTAGAGTATCCTCCAAACATTGTGTTGGTTATTTTAAAATCCCAACCAGATCTCACAGATAATCTATGGCTTTTCCACTACCAATATTCAATTATCTGGAGGAATTGGCCAATGAACAAGGAAAAGATAAAATAAATTTCCCTCTATAGTTTGGGATCTAAAAAACCTAGGATGGTGATCCTATACAATGTTATCAACATCTCTTGTGCCAATTTATTTTGAACAAATTGTAAACAACAAATATGTACTACACATAATATCTTGACAAATATAGAAATGCAAAGATCTGGCAATATCTTTAAGCATTTAACATTTCATAGTAGTAGAACATGATACTTCATAAGACTCTTCAACAACAAACATAATTGAATTTATAGATTGAAAATAATTGTGTGTGTGAAAGACCCTAGAGATGAAACATAGACACAACTTTAGTGACTAGTTTCTTAATCTAGGGCATGGATTCATAACCAATGTAATTGAAAATGCATAACAACATCCCCCCTAAACATATAAAATATATTTAATGATGCATTACACCATTAACCAATTATAATTATAAGATCCCTATATACATCTACTTAAATCCTTACATGTTTAACTTATTCTTTGAACAAGAGCTTTAATAGAAGATAAACAACCAAAGGAAAGAAAATGGAGATGAATTGAAAGATCTTTGATTCATTTTATTCATAACCAATGTGGAGTATAAAAAAGGAGAAGATTGGCTTTAGAAATATGCCAATGTATTCAAAAATGATAGTATTGTCATACAATTCTTTCAAAATTCACAAAGACTAGACTCTACAACCTAGAAAATTATTTAGACTTTATTTCTCTACAATTTGTATTAAAAAAATCTCCGAAGTTGATCAATCATCTCATTCAAATGGCCTTGAATTCCATTTTATAAGAAAAGGGAGCAACAAGATTCAAGACAATTACACATTTTCATTTTCATTTGATATTCATTTACATTTCAAATAAGACCTAACCATCCATAAGGGAACATCTCATATGAGATAGAAACACCTTAAAAAAATTGCAAACTATTCCCACATTCCTCAAAAAAATACACGTTGAGGGAGATAGTTGCACTTTTAACCAAACATTTCAAAATATCATTATATTTATATGCTCATGGATGGAATATTCTAAGGAAAAAATAAGTTAATATTACAGTCTATTAGGCTTTTCATTGTACAACTGGAAGACACAATACACCCATTTCAAAATTAACTCAAGAAAGGAGTACCATTTGTGTGGACACCTAAATGTTAGGAAGCTTTCCAATAGATCAAGAATTATTTTCTCACTCCACCAGTCTTAATGCCAAAAATCATGCTCACTATTCCAATGAGAAGGCAAAAAATGGTCTCTTGTCGTACTGGATGGTGCCCCATGAACAAAATGCCCTTACTAAAAACCATGTAGTTTTTCCAAAATCCTATCTATTTGTTGGTGTAGCAAGTTCAAACTTGTGAAGCCGTTTTACATTATTATTCTTGAAGTGTGGAGATGAGATGTATGCCATGGGAGTTTCATGGGTACAATAGCTTGTCTGCCCCATATAAGTGAGTGTCGTGGAGGGGAGCCAGTGGGGTCAAGCTACTAGTCATCCACCTTGAATATGCATAGCTGGATTTATCCAAGTAAGAACTCAATAAATATTGTCCAAACAACCTAGGGTTAATTGTTCTATGAAACACCATCTTCAAAAAAATGCAAATGTCAAATAGATTCACAACTATCATTTTTTAACTGCATCTATCTTAGAGTCACAACTATCATTTTTAAACCACATTTGTCTTAGAGAGTCACAATTTTTAAGTTAAACACTGCATGTGTCTATCAACAATATACATAGTCTAGTTTTTGAGTTACAACTAATATTTGTGAGTCGCATATGTATCTGCAAGCTGCAACTGTCAAAAAAAAAGTTGCAAGTGCCTGTCAATAGTTTAGGTTCACATAGTCCATATTGTAAGTCGCATATGATCAACTGAGTTGCATCTTCCATATAGTAAACTGCATCTATAGAAAGTCAAAATTTCCTGTCAACATTCACAAACTAGTTTGGTTCATTCACCATATCTATAACATAAAATGCATCTGTTGAACAAATCAACGCATTTGAAAGGTGAACCACATTTGACTGTCAACAAAAAATTCAAAAATTGCAAACTCAATTTGAAAGCATAATCGTCTTTTTCACTTATGTTTCTAAAGATCAACCTTGGACAAAAACTAGAATTTTTTTTCTCAAAACTGTGCATTATTAGGTGTCATATATGTCCCAGTCATAGTCATCCTAAGTTGCATACATTTAGACACTCCCTAGGAAATTTCACATCATAGAATAGAATAAATTTCCTCTTCATTGGATACGTTCCTACTCCGATTTGTCAATATCATTGAGCCTAGTCACTATTATCCTATTTGTGAATCTTTCCAACTCAACAGTTTAGTTTGGGAAATTCACCTTGTCAACTATCTTTGTCGTACAATTAGGTTCCTTAGTCAAATCAAATAATTGCTTGGATTTATTCCATAGGTGGTAGGTTATACCAATCTTAGAATAATTTACCATCATATTCTACTCGAGATTTTGCATATTGTCTATCCTAGCATATGTCATCTTAGTATACGTCATTTTGGAAAACTTTAGCAATATCCTTTATTTTTAGAAAATCCAAAAAAAAACATAGAAATAGGACATATCAATTTTTAGCCATAGTTTGCATTACCCCATTTTGAACAACTTTTCATGGTTGAAACAATGTCTCAAAAGAAACATAAAGCAATTTTGAACCCTAATGAATTTGTCGATCCTTTAGGAAATCAACCATTAGGAAAAGAGAGACCACACAAAAATTTTCTTGAAGAACACGTCACTAGAGACACACATGGAAAAATTCATATTGAAGACATGGATGCCGCTGTACAAGATCCTGAGTTTTCATTGAGTGTTTGGAAAATGATCCCCAACGATATCTAGCAAATTTTCTAGAAGAAGATGCCACACTACCACTAGGATTTGATGTTCACACCTTGAAAACAACATCTACTCAACCAACACAAACTGTGACATCAAGTGTCTTTGTTCCTGAAATCACCACAACAATACCAACTATCATACCAAATCAAACATTTTTAATTGTAAACACAACCCCTTTCAACATAACACAAGGTTTACAGTTTACTGTGAGAGAAAATTCATCAAATCCCTTTGGCACAAACACTACTAGTAAGAGATCCAATGTCGGCATGAATATTCCTATACCAAACTAGAACATTCCAATAAGAAATATTCCTACACCAAACCAGAACATTCCAATAGGAAATATTCCTACACCAAACTAGAACATTCAGATGAGAAATATTCCTACACCAAATTAGAACATTCTAATAGGAAATATCCCCACACCAAATCATAACATTCTAATGAGATATATTCCCTCGCCAAATCACAACCCATCATAGAACACAATATTTCAGAACACCTACATTGATCCAAACAATGCAAACAACATGTCCTTGACACAAGTAGATGTTCTCCAAAACCAAATGAAAATGCTTCAACAACAGATGGACAACATATCTATGTTAGGCAAATGAACTATCTTAGGGCAAGATCTATGTCCATGTCCTTTTGACAAAGCACTCTACTTGACACCCTTCCCACATGGATACATTATACCAAAATTTCCTAAGTATAATGGGAGGAATAATCCTTCAGAACACATTATATAATTCTCTATGACATGCATGGACATATCATATGACCCCACATACTTGATGAGACTATTTCCGTAAACCCTTATCAGGATAGCATTGGAATAAGTCTCTAAATTACCATATGGCATGTGATCCTGGGGTGAATTGCTGAGAATTTTGTCGAACACTTTTCCTTTAACATAGAAAATGAAATAACCATATCTACCTTGTGTCACACAACACAAGAAGATGGTGAAAATTTCACCACTTTCTTCCAGAGATGGAGAAATCTAGCTAGCAGATGTCCAGTTGAAATACCAGAAAAGAAAAAAGTCATGATATTCCTTGAAAATATCAATCCAAAAATGAGAGGTGAATTAAGGGTACATTGTTGTACTTAATTCCTAGACTTGGTACAAAAGGAGATCATCCTTGAAAAAGGCCTTATTGACAAAGGATAAATTAAAGTACTAGGCAAAAACCCAATGGTTCAACATCAAAACACACCCAATGATAGAAACAAATTATGGTCTAGAAACAAAAATGTCACAAATGATGACATTGTTGATGCTAAAACCATACATATAGGACCAATTATCACACTTAGAGGTTACAACCCCAATCAAGACATGACGAGTAATCCAGATCAAACATTTTTTTTTTCCAAAATTCACAGCAACAACGACCACAAAGGAGATTTTCTAAACGTGAATTTACCCCTTTGGGGTAGCCAATCGAGACAATTTTCAAAGAGCTGATTAAATATGATCTCATAAAACCATTAGAACCAAGAGAATATGATCCTAGATAGTTAAAAACTTCATGGTGGCACAATAACACCTATTGTGAATACCATCAAACAAAAGGACACAATCTACAACAATTTCAACAACTAAAGAATATCATACAAGACTTTGTTGAAGATGGAATCATAGAGGTCAATGGGCAGAAACATACCAAGAACAGTGATCATAAATTCTTCACAGACCCATTACATGACCACACGAAAGGAAAATCCTCTAGTTTAGGATCCAAGAATACTATATCAACCAATTATGAAAATACCAAGTATCACTATGGAAAAGGAAAGATCATAAATCACCTCCGAGTTGCAAATGAAAATGTTCATACCATCACGATTAAGAAGCATCCTGAATGTGCTATAAACAAGCACATACCTAAGATAACTCTTTCAGGTCATTTTTTTGAGCCACCTACATAGTATTCCAAGTCTAAGTACAATATGCTTGATCAACTAAGCAAGACCCCAGCACAAATATCCATTTTGGAACTATTGACTTTATCACTTGAGCCTTGAGCCATTCTTGACAAAGCCTTACAAAACATGACTGTCCCTACTAACTTAGATGTCAATTGGTTCAAAGAAATGGTAGGATATTTAACCAACTCCCATCATGCCAAATTTTCCCAATAGGATTATTCAACTAAAAATACTAATCATAATGACCCATTAAATCTTGAAGTCCTAGTCCATCAAACCAAAGTCAGACAAGTCTTGGTAGATGGAGGAGCAGGTTTGAACCTGTGTACCCTAAAATTTTTTAAGGCATTAGGATTCTCAGAATTATGCTTAGACACCTCTAAGAGTATAGTTATCAAGGCTTATGATGATGAGGAAAGATCATCCAAAGGAGTTGTCATACTTCCTATCAGAATTGGCCCAATAGTTATGAACACCAACTTCCAAGTCTTGGATCTCACCCTTCCATATAAGCTTTTGTTAGGTAGACCATGGATACATGCAATGAAATCTATACCTTCCACATATCACCAATGTCTTAAATTCTCAAATAATGGCATCAAGATCATAATTGATGGTGATCTAGATCCTTTTCAATATTGTACAAGCCTAAGGGAAATTCCACAATGATAGGTACCCGTTAATAAGGAAGCTTCATCATCCACTTTATCCCTATATGTTGATCCATCACATCTTACCAAGTCCATTTCATTCAAACTACCATCATCCACTCCGAAGGTCGAGATCTAAGACAAGGGTTGTGGAGAATATCACATGAAGGCATCCTATTGGGTTAGTTAGTTGGTTCCACCTAACGCATATGGCTTACCCATGATAGATAGAAGACAATTAGTAGTCACATTTCATGTTCCCCCTACAATGACATTGACTGAATAGGGAGAGTTAAGTGAAGAAGTTGTGGACCAAGGTGATATTACCTCCTGGTTGTACCAGGAACACAATGAATACCCCTCACCATCTCTTCAAATAGCTAAGGATCAATATGGAAAAGGCTTTAAGATAATGCAAAGTGAAGGATATGAAACACACAATGGGTTAGGACTACATCAAAATGGAAGGATAGAACCGATCATTGTCTCATCATGACCGAAATACCTAGGGCTAGGGTTTCAAATGCTTAAAATTAGTTTTCCTAGTACTTCGTCACCATTTCAAGAGGAAGTGAGTGCTTATGAAGACATCGAGATATCTCACAAACCAATTCTCTCATTTTATGATAAGTCCTTTGACTCAAGTGAATATGAATGGGATTCCCTTTCCTCTACCAATACCATGAACCTAGATAATCTATTTGTAGAACTTGACCTAGTGATAAAACCCATACCGAGTCCATCTAGTCCCTGTAATAAGAAGTCCTTGTCCAAAGATGAATGGCTTAAGAAATATTATTGGGAAACTATTGATCATGCATCTTGGGCACCTAACGAATCATGATTTGACAATCTAGTCTTTTCAATAGTCCCACATCAGAGTTTACCTACCCATAGGCAAAAGAACTAGAACGAGTTAGTCCAAAAATTTTGTGACCATGTCAACCACTCTATATTCACCTTGTCAGCTTCCACCTTTGGTAAATTTGATGATGAAATGCCCTCATATATCCCCAAATTATCAACTCGGATCAACAAGGTACACAAATCTTAGACACATTCGAGAACAACGAAGAAATACCGAGTTCATGGAACTTCGAGAAGGCATACCAAGAGGGGATCATAAAGCTGGTTTTACCATAGAATTAGATGACAAAACATATTTTGGGGAGTCTATTTACACCTCTAGTCACAAAAATGAAACTAAAAAGAAAAATGACAAGTCCCTAGGTGAAAACTAAAAGGCGCCTTTGGATGAAGAAATAGTAAAAATAAAGGACGTATCCGAGGGAGGAAACCTCTCTAAGGAACGCAAGGATAGAGGTATAAATATTCTCCCCATTGAAGAGGAAAATTCACCAATTCTAGTAGAAGATTCTGTTGAAGTCAACATAAATATGGAAGAAAACCCTCAGATAGTATATTTTGCAACATCATTGACAGAGACAGAAAAACAAGATTTTTAGCACTTCTTCACAAAGACAGATAAAATTTTCATGGTCGTATGCAAAAATTATTGGGCTAGATCCATACCTAATATTGCACCATCTACCACTACAACTAGGTATTAAGCCAGTCAAAAAAACATTAAGGAAAATGCATCCACAGATTACTCTACTGGTCAAAGAAGAACTTAAGAAACTCTTGGATGTTGGATTCATAAGAACGATAGACTATGTAGACTGGATTTCAAATCTTGTGCCAGTGACTAAACCAATTGGGAGAATTCACATTTGCATAGACTTTAGAGACATCAACAAGGCATGTCCTAAGGATGACTTCCCTTTGTTGAACATATACAAGATAGTAGATCTTACAACATGATATGAGATGCTATCCCTCATGGATGGTTTCTCCGGATATAACAAAATCAAAATCACAGCTGAAGACCAACACAAGACAACTTTCATATGTCCATGGGGCACATACTATTGGAATGTTATGCATTT